>KZ808964.1:36256-46833 GCA_000696205.2 Oncopeltus fasciatus
TATTTATTTATAAAATAATGAAAGTTGTACTTTTTATCTCTAAATTTTGGGAAATTATTCCCTTTATGAAACATATAACCATATATAACCATAACTTTTACTCCTCTAACCCCTCCCTTACTCTCTTTTAACCATAAATACTTTAGCCGTTAACAAAATCATCCACAGATTTGTAAAAAAAAGCTCAAATTCTACTAAGTTTTATTTATTAGTTACAGTTATATATGAACTTACCTTATTCAAAGTGTATTACACACACACACACATTATTAAATACTAGTTAACTAAGGGTTTAGCTTTATTTCTTCAGAAAAATTCCAAACTTTTACAGTTTAGAAAATTTTACAAATATGTCTTTGTCACTCTAATGTGTGACTAAGTTTCATTTACTTGTGACTGTGGAGGTGGGGGAAAATGAAGACCGGCTAATCCCTAGTGTGAGTGTGTGTGTTATCAGTAAATACGCTGTTATCACGAGGGAAACACCTCTCTCAGAGGCCGATTTGTATACAATGACAAATTAGCTAGGGAGGCTGTCTGTTTATTTTGTAGCGAGCAAGAGAGCGAGAGAGGGAGCGAGAGCGGAGAATCGGGGGTCTCCCTCCCTCAGCATCACTCCCTCTCTCTCCCTTCTAGCCCTAGGGAGCTATCGATAATTAGCTATCGACCTGGGCCAAAGCAAACTCGATCCTATACTCGTTATATCTGATGCTTCTGTGTCTCCAGCTGACAGGCTTCTCTCGGCGCGGATCCTCTATCTGGCCCATCCATCTGGACTCCACTTTCCTGGGTCGTCCGCTGGGAGCGCTGCCTCCTCAATAACGGTCAAATATTAGGACGTCATCGGCAAACAAAAGGGGGGGAAATTGCTACAGTAATTATCATATATTCTGCCTATATCCTCCCTCCAATATTATCACAGAAAACTAGCTTTACTAGAACATTGCTAGTATTATTCGACCTAAAATTGAATGCCCTTATGTAATGAAAAACAATTATACTACCGTAACTCAAGCTTAAAAATTCGTCTCGCATAAATTGCACAAACTTCTTAAGTTATACAAAAAATAAAATTTATAAAAAAAATTAATAAAATAAAAAAAAAGAAAATATTAAGTTGATCTTACCAGACTTAATTTTACAAGTTAGTTAATGTTTTTTTTTTTTAAATTTTATCTTCCCCTAAACCTTCCTTCCGTTTCCTGATTTCAACCTTTTACCAATATAACCCTTAAAAAGCTCAAATTCCAATTTAAATTTCAATTGTTAAAAATAAGAGATGGAGGTTAAATCGGCCATCAAAGTTACATTCTTAAATATCTTCCTTATTATGCCTCTTCATTAAACTTTCGTATGAAATTATATTTATGTTGCTTATACGTTAACAATAACGTATCGCATATGCTTATACGTAATCTTAACAATAGCAAAGATATTAACTAGTTTTATTTTACCCCCTCTTTTGCCCTCAACAATTAACTAACTCTTTCACCGGTTTGAGAAAATTATCTCAAATTTAGCCTTTATTATCCTTTTATATACTTTCTCACATCAGAAATAATTTTCGTGTCCTTTTTTAAATTCATTCTTTTTTTTTTACAGCCAAAGTAAAAATAATTTTATAGGGCCTTTAACAACTGTGTCCTTAGCAATTTTAGGTTGTTCAAACAATCAATTAAAAATAATAAGTGGTTTTCCTCGATATTAATTATATTCAAACCTCGAGTAATTGATTTAATATTAATTGTGAAAAAAAAATATTGAATATGAAAGTATAATTTATATTTTGACGACTGAAAAAAAAAATATTAAGGCTGATTAAAAAAAAAAAGAAAGAAGGATGAAGTCTAATCCGAGAAAGGGTTTCGCTGGCAGACCCTACTCATGGAACTTCTTAATTACAGTTTTAAAATTATTACTTCGGGTCGCGTGGTAAGGTAGACACCAGCCAAACACCCCTCCACTCAAAGCTCGGGGGGAAGACAGCCCGCAAAACGAAACTGAAATAAAAACAAAGTTATAAGGAGCAGAAGAAGAAGTAGGGGGTTAAAAGGGGTGAGGAAAGTTTTTTAATCGCCCGTCTTCTGTTTCCCCACAGCCTTTAATGCCTGACCAGTGCTAATCCTGAAAAATTAGGGGTGGGATCCTCCCACCCCTCTGCTTAGAATTTTTATCCAACCTCCCCAACGTCGGTCCGTTTGTCCGTCCGTTTTGTTTTCAGTTTTTGTTTGTTTGTTTTTGTTTTTTTCTCCCGTGCCGGCCACTCATTTCTAATTGCCGTGCTCTCTCAAGAGATGGGGGGGGGGGGGGCAGTGTGCTTTGTCTGCGACTGGGATATCTCTCTGATTGGTCCGAGGAGTAGGGTGGGAAATCCCCATCCCCCACCCTTATCTGAGCCTAAGAACGCGGTGCATTACTTATTTCATGAATTAGATCTCTGAAAATGGAAGGCATTAAAGTCAAAAAGGGCTTCCTCTCTCTCCCGCTCTTCACGAATTCCAAAGTAATTGAAAAGAGTTCCTTTTTTTTTTTTTTTTTTTTTTTTTTCAATCTTATTTTTATTATTAATCTCTCTTCGATCTTCGATTTCTCGGAAGGAAAAGTATTTAGATTAAAATGAAATAACGTTTATCCCTGATTAATTTATACAGTCCTAAAGCTAAGGAAAATATTTTATTAAAAGGAAAATCCGCTTGAATCACCTAAAGAAAACATATTGATTAATTTTCTTATTTTAATTAAATAAACTTTCAAATTCTTACATATAAGTAAACATATTTATTTAATTTATAAAGTTATATATTTCTGGCATATATTTGTCTTTAAACTCTTTGATTCTTCACTATTAAATGTAGAGTTCTAAAGTAGGGAGACATCAATTAATGCATTTTCTTCCTTAAACTGTTATTTCTAAGCGGTTATTCTAATAATAAATAATGAATATATTAATAAAGGTTTAGATTTAATGTTATTATTGTTTATTGAGTTTTTATTTTGTGTTATTATAATTAATATAAATATTCTACCCAATGATTCGAATCCTTTAAAATTAGAAGCATGTGTTCCGAAATTATTTCTCTGGAAAAAAAAAACCTCTTTTAATATAAATCTATTCCTTTGGTAGAAGATATTCTGTTTCTCCAGGCAATCCACTCTGCCCTGGAGGTAACCTCCGGCTATAATCCCCAGGAAAATCTCAACTCATGGACCATAACGCGGACAGTACTACTATAAGTCGTAGGGTGTAGAGCAACATTTTCTCTCCGCTTTGTGTGGAGGAGCTTTTGTGCTTTTGCAAAGAAGAAGAAGAAGAAGAATAAGGGTGGAAAAAAGATGACACTAGTTATCCGTAAAGTCTGCTGGAATGGCTTGAACAGAAGAAGTCGTGACTATATCTCAAACAGAATGGAGACCTAGTGTTATGCAGCTATAGCAACCAGGACTGTATTTAATTCGTTTCTAAAGGACAAGTGAATTTTAGAAATGACAAAGCAATAAAGAAATTTTGAAGATACTTTCTGTAATGAAGCTTAATTGAAGGGTGACGGATCATGAAAGAAACCTTCTGCGGACAAAGGCCATTGTTCGCCCATTGGCAATCAGCTGCAACAAACGCTTCTTCTCCCTCTCGTTGGGCACGGCCATTCTTTGAAATTATTCTGTGAATGAGGTGTAAAACAAACAATGCCCTCCGACAATCCTGCAAATATCCTACAGTCGGCATAAGGAGCTGTATTTGCGTTACGCAGCAAAGGAACATCTAAATTCAGTAGCCCCTTCTGATCATGAGTTGAATGTATTAGGATTCGGATAACGAAACGCGTAACAGCATGTGTCCAATTGTCGGTCGGATAAAATGGAGGATTGAATCGTCCCGGCGAATGAGTTATGCGCCTTGTAGAACTCCCTTCTCTCTGAGGAATAAATCGTCATCAGCGGGAAGGACAGGTAGTCCAGAGGATTTGTACTCGAAGAATTGAGAAGAAAAGGACTAAGATTCTAGAAAAGAAGTTGAAAAAGAAAAAAACTTATGTTAAGAGTAAAATGAAAAAAAAAAAAAAATAAAGCCGGTCGGTCGTTGGAGGATTGTGAGCCGGTAGAGGGGATGCGTTCCCACAACTGTGCTCGGAAGAGATGGCTGCGATTGGACAGTGCCAAGGTCCTTTCTGGGGAACAATGCGAAAGGCTCATTGAATTTTCATTCGCTCCGTGAGGCCGGAACTCTTTGCCTATCGCTGGCAAGAGGCCTCCCAATTATCGAGGAACAGCTACCCCAGAGATTATCCTTTTCTTCCCTCGCTATCGTGCCCCATAATTTTGAAATTTCCCAAAGAGAAAGCTGTATTCATCCCTTACCCTGACAGGAGGTAGATTTCCAACAGGAAAACCTTGTTTTTTTTTTTGTTTTTTTTAAGCTGGAGAAATTAGTCAGGATTTCGGTAAGGATCAGAAAAATAAAATACTCCAAAACTGTTGAGTAATTATTTTGCCAACTTTTCGACTTAACTTTGTATCAGGGCTGAAATACTATAATACACAATGTTACCTTTATAGATTGGAATGAACAGACAGAGATGTGGTGTATTATATGACAGAAAAATATTTACAGATTAAACTACAAATTTTACCTACACAAATATGAAAAAAAAAATCAATTTTATATGTACTGATAGTGATGTATGGATAGATCTCCGAGGGAGGTACTATAGACACATCTCAGAGTGCAGAACTAAACTGAGACTCAACCGATGTGACATGTGGTGGGATGGGTTTTTGGAAAGTGCAGAAGTCTTGGCAGGGCAGTAGAGTTTAGTAAAATGTCAAAAATGTTAAAAATACATTTGGCAAAACAGTGTATTTTCACCTTACTGTACCATAGTATAATACATTGATAAGCACTCTGCTTTTTTTTTTTCTTTTTTGATGAGCTATTACTGAGATCTGTATAAAACTTTGGTAATATATGTTCTTGAAGACATTTTTTAAAATAATAATTCAGGAGGAATTAAGAATAAATGAACAGCAACGAAACTAAACTGCAAATATATTAACATAATATAATAACCTACATGTTAATTGCCTAAACAAACTTCTACTCTATTAATTTAGATTAGTTTTAAATTCTATGATTGTTTTAACTCACTGTGAGTTTATTGTAGTATTTAAGTTCTTACACTAGTTCTTTAAGAACTGTATTCAAAACTAAAATTCCAAAACAAGCCATGAATTTCAATTTTTTCTCCTTATTCTTCATATTTATTGTAAAGAAATTTATTATTATACTGTTCTATTATTATTATCATCATTATTGTTATTTATTTGCATTACTTTAGATTAATATTATTTATTATTACATTAGTAATATCATTTTAAAACTTTAAAGTGATTTTATTATTCAAATTTTGTAATAAATAATCAGTCGTGATACGTTAGTATGCTTCATGTCCTGGATGATTTAGACATATATATGCATACTACATACCCACGGATATATAATCTTTCCTTAATTCTACGTATTGCATTAGTAATCCTGATACAACGCTAAGATATGAAATGGCTATCGTTCATTATGATTTATGAATGTGCAACCGCTGGAGGTAATTAAATAACAGTACACATAAATACAACTATTAAGATTGCCAATATAATAAACATATATCTCAGTCACTGATTTGTTGTGCAAGGAACAGCTATTTCTCCTCCCTCAAAAAGCCTCTTTTTGTTCCTTTTCACCCAGTGGATTCGTAATCTGCTCCTGGACAAACCCTAATCCTGGGTATCCAGCTTTAGTTGTCTGTCGTTCAGTATTAAATGAAGAATGCCGAAACGGAGTGCTGACCACACCACATTTTGCCATGGATTGAGAATAAACAATACATAACATGTATCTCCTTCCTCCCTGGACACCTCCTGAATGGATTAAATATTTTAATTCATATTTTAATACAATTATAATTAAATGTACATTATTTGCTATCATATAGTATTATAAACGATAGCATTACATTTCAGAAAATCATCATTGTTCAAATACCTTAATAAATGTTTGATTTATTAAATTATTGTTATATATGGCCTTTAAAAAATCTTTTTTTGGAGATTTACTTATTATTAATTAGATACAAAGTATAAGTCTATATGGTATTCACTATTCCTGGATGTAATTTAAGAATATCAAGATAATTAATTATTATATTATTATTTTCGCTTATTTGATTTATTTCTTACCATGTTGTTTATAATTTTTAAAATACTATATATAGCAAGAGATGTACTAATATTAATGTGTGAAGCCACAATATTTTTAGTGAATCGAAAGTCTGTCTTGTGACAGACAGACCTGTGTAAGACAGGATTTAGGTGTGATCTTTGATCCAGAAATCTAACAACTTATAAAAATGGATCTCTAGATTTCTGGCTTCCCTAAAATGCATCTCATTTAAAAACAGAGTTCCATTGTAAATTAATAAATTTGTCCTAGAAGTTAGATATCTTGCATTTAATTAATATATAATATATATTTTTAAATAATTGCTTTATTTATATTTTTTATTCTAATTTACACATCTAATTCCTTTAAATGCACTGCATGTTGATGTATTCAATTTTTTTAAATGTTTTTATCATCTTGAATGTTAGAATTTTGTTATTATATTAATAGATTTTTGGTATTGTGAGCATATTATTATTTTTTCAAGTAACTGTTTCTTTTTGTAATAAAACAATTATTTGAAAGATAAATGTACTAAATAATTCAATTTAATATGTGTATTATTAGAATAGAAATAAAAATACAACTGAGAGAAGTGTTTATTCATTTCTGATATATGGATTTAGTAAAAAAGGAGAAAAAAGTTCAAGTTTATCACTTCTACTCCTTTTATCTTTTGAGATAAAAAGTTGCAAAACGCATGTACAAAGGCTAAAATGAATTTTTAAAAATAGGAAAATTTAATAATTAGGAAATTTCTCTTGTAAAATCAGTCATTATCGGGCTTCTTCTCGGCATTGTTTAGTTACTTCCGTTAAATAAATAAATTAAGATAATTCGCCTTCTTCCAGTGCATAGGTCCAGGATATCGTTAAGATAATGTGATAGATAGCGGTTGACCGTTGAAGTACATAAGTGATATCCAGGATAATTTTTGATCCTCGTCGCGAAAGGGGATGAGCGAAATATTGTCAGGAATGCGTTCTCTCCGGGTCGCGACATGTAGCTCCTGACTAGTGGACAATATGTGGAGTAAGTCAAAAGTTATTTATCATTTTTAAAAATTCTAATTTTACATTATATTACACCCATAAACTGTTAAATTTTAATATTTCAAAAGAAAAAAGCAAATTTTATCCTTCGTCATGTACGGAAACCTGATTAATTATTTTATAATTAACTATAAAGTTATCGATGTAAGAGAATTATGACATAAACATTTGTTTTCCCTTTTTTTCTGGAAAAAGAAACAAACCCGATTAATATATCAACTTCAACTTTTAAACCTTAGTTATGAGTTATTATTAGTTAGTCAAATATTAAAAAATGCTTGTGATGAGCTAAATTATTATCTTTTCTTTGCTTTTGACTTTCAGATGGAAAGTACTTAGTACTTATTGAAGTCGTTGAGTGGAGTTTGTAATAAACAGAAAGATAAAAAAAAAATACTTTAAACACTTTATATCGTTAAACAAGTAAATACGAGCTGAGATTCAATAGTGAGGAATAAATTATCTGTCCTAATGGTTGGTTGAAAATAGAACCTGTCCATTGTTTAAGCTACTTTTTTTTGTATACCATTGATTTACCTGTGGAAATTCGAATTTCCATATAATGGATAAAAATTCAATAATATAACAAGAGAATGCTGAAATATCTTAAGATCTTGTCCGTTATTTCAGGAAATGTGAAAAATAAAAATGATGAAATATTGTTGAATTAAAAAAACATAACTTCACTTTTAACAACCTTTAAACATCTGTGTAGGCTAGTTCAACACTATAAATTTAAATAAATCCCGAACTTTCGCTTTGACAGATCTTGGATTTATTACTATTATATAAATAACTGAGTGAGCTTAATTAATTTATATTAAATTTCTTGCGCAATCATAATGATTGTGATATTTCATGATAAATGAAACAAAATGATTTATTCTAAATTATATAATCAAGTTTAGTTTATCATTTGGGATCTTCATTAAAAAACTTTGTTATGGAAGTCACTTGGTATTGTTATTTTGGTTGGTTTCGGTGTGTTCGACAATGCTGTATTTAATGTTTTATTTTATATATAAAAAAATTGGAAACATATCATAATAAATAGCGGAAACACTTATTTCTCCTTTTTTTATATTTAAATAATTGGGCTGGAATGATTTTAAAGCCAGTAAATAGTTGTTGAGGTGATATTTGTTATTATTTGACTGATTCGCTATTGAAATTTCCCATTGTTTTTTTAAATTGTATTAAAGCAAGCCATCATGTCAAGTATGTTTTAGTTTAAATTATTTAATATACATATATTTCAGTTTTTTAGTACAATATTATTGCTTATTTACATTCCAATATGAAATTATGTGTTGATAGTTATTAAAATATTGTACCATTGGTGGAAGCCATACATACTTCCCGGCCAAGAGGAGTGTTCCACTCTCGGTCACACCCTCCAGTGGTTCGTGAAGAGCAACTGGATGGTGACCACCAACGGTACGTTCCTCTCTCTCTCTTTCGAGTCCTCTAAGGGTTGTCTTCTGTTGCACAGATATTTATGCACAAGTCGGCGATGCAGATGCACGCCCGGGAGCTCTCGAGGCCGCCGGAGGTGAACAAGCCACACCAGTGCCAGCAGTGCCTCAAGTCCTTCTCCTCCAACCACCAGCTGGTGCAGCACATCCGCGTGCACACTGGCGAAAAGCCCTACAAGTGTTCCTACTGCGAGCGGAGGTTCAAGCAGCTCAGCCACGTGCAGCAGCACACCCGCCTGCACACCGGTGAGTACCCCTTATCACTCTTATCTACTGATTAAATTGCCCAAAAGTTGCCCATTTTCTTTTTAATAAAAAAATATAATAATTGGATAGAAGGGCTCCAAAAAATAATAAAATTTAAATAAATAATTGTATTCTTTGGAAAAAAAATGTAATTTCTGAAAGCAAAAACGACTGAAACACAGTTCAATGTTGTGACGTCACTACATATAGACTGGCAACCTCTTTGGTTCGGACCTTAATGGCTGATGATATGGGCGGGTAACCTGATATGTGAGGTAACGGTTATTTTTATATCAACCATATATATATCCTTTGCTACCTGTGAGTGTCTCTTGATATTCGATATTTTGCGCCAATAATCATTAATAAATAGAATTAATAAATTGCTAGCAATTATGGAACTGCTATACCGTCAACCGGCCCCAGCAATCCAGCAAATGTAATTATACACTCCAGTGTTATTCTTAATTTTTCAAATCTGTTCATTTGGAGAACATACTCATCTATAAAGTATTTAACTACACAATAGAACAAAATCAAAACAATTTTTCACCGACTACAATAATTGAAATATTGATTAGACGTAGCCATATTTTATCGGTAAATATGTGCATTTTTCCCATATTCTGATCGAAGAGGGAATAACCCTAATTAAATTAATAATGATAATAACCTTCACAACAATTTTGGTGGTAATTGACAAATCATTTTGTTTTTAAAAATCAGTTCATAAATAAAAATAACACTATTTACTACTGAAATACTCTTGGTTTTTTAATACTAGTTCCTTCTTATGTCTTGAGCCTAATTATTTTTTATTTCAATTTTAAGGTCATTTATAAAAATTCTTAGACTAAAATGAGCTTATCACATAAAATAATAAAACTTTTAATAATAATCGAGCCGTAAAAATTTTTCCAAAAATTTGTGAAATACATATTTCTTGTAAATCTCTCTGCTGTTATTACTTTTTTGAATTTTGATTCTATCGTAAAGATATGCTAATTTAAGAGCAAGTATATGATTCCTAAATATTTTAAATGAATCATATAAAAGAAACATTATAATTATTTTTGTTGATTATATTAATGTTTGTTTAGTTTATAGCCAATCTTAATCTTTCTCGAAAACATGTTATATTTAAAGGAATTTTATTTTCCACCTTAATAAAGTGCTGAAAACCAGAAGGGCGGGAAGGGTTGGTCTTATCTCAGTCTCTCCCTACATTTTCTCATGATAAAGGAAGCACTAAATTTAAAGCAGAGAGATTTTTTATTCTTTTCCTTGGTTATTGCTTATTTTAAGGAAGGTTTTCCTCCACTCCGACGTTGAGCTTCTTGATTCACTCGCAGAAATAAATAAACTTTCGCTTAATAAATAAATAAATAAAATTTCAGAGCTGTCGGAATTCTGCGGAAATTGAAAAAAAAAAAGTATTTTATTCGGACATTATCCCACCGATGAACAACACAGTTATTGGTAGGAACAATGGATATATTCAACATAAATTATTCCCTTCATGGCTTCCATCGACGTAGTCATATGTAAATTTTTTGAAACCTATAAAAAAATTATATACAATGACAAATTAGC
>KZ808964.1:49627-63138 GCA_000696205.2 Oncopeltus fasciatus
TTCCATAAGCGTAGAAAAATAAAATTAGCTGTTAACCGCAAAATTCTTCATATGGAATTTTTTCTATTTTTTTTTTTTTTTTTTTTTAATTTAGTAAGAAATTGGTTGGGAGAGACCTCATCTATGATAAAGTTAAATTTTTTGCCCTTTATATATTTAAAATTTTAAATAAGCAAGATATACTATAGAATTATGATAGCACTGATAACATGAAAACCAATTGAAAGCAAACTTCTTTCTTAGCCAATCAGGCTTTCTGTAGGATCGGTTTCTGCAAAGAAAATCTGTTAAAAATAAAAAATACCATTGGAGTTTTCAAAATCCTTTTTCTTGAATTTCCCGAGATCTTAGAGCAGACGAAATGAGAGCAGGTCTAATGATTAAAAACCAAAAGTGAAGGGTTTTCATTAGAAGCCATTAAGCGGGGAGGGGAAATTAATTTTAAAAGCACCTTCTCACCCCCCCCTCTCTCTCTTTCTGATTACTTTTATTTCCAGAGGCAGGTTCAAAAAGTGCAAATCCCTTATTGGAATCTTGAGGCAGCGTCTTACACTTTTACTGCATTAGCATTCTCGGTGGCGAATCTCCGCCAGGGGAAGGATATTTTCGGCTCGAGAAAGAAATTAAAAAACTTACCCCATCATTCATTATATTGCATTTTCACGCAAATTAAAAAAATGTATATGTATTTGTTGGGTTTTTTTTTTTTTTTCTCCCTCTCCATCCACTCAGAGTCGGCCTGGAGTCTTGATTAACTGTTAATAAATTCTTCAGAACAGCCCTCCGTTGAGTTTCAAGGAGCGAAACTGTTGAAAAGAGTTTAATGTATGTTAATCTCACTTTTTATTTTTTTATTTTTTTTATATAAGCAATGAATAATATTTCTTTTTCATTCTTTTTTTCGTTTTATTTAGTATAAACTTAATTCACATCGCAAATTATTAAAGAATTTTATCCATATTTTTTGTTTTGTCTTGGAACTGAGGTTTATTTATTATCGGGATAAAATTATATTAATTCTTCCTGAATTAAATATTTATTAATCGCTAAGCGTTTTCAAGATTCCCATTTTCAGTGCTCATAAAAACAGAAGTGACTGGTCTTACTCTTAATGTCTATTTAATCAGTATCAATATATATAGGCATATGTAAATGTATATATACTCATATACCTGATATAATTTTTTATTAGGGCTCTTGAGGTATTAGAAGAACTGAATGACACTTGAAAAAACGGGAATAACTGTTGAAAAATACCACCTTTTTAGTTTACATTAATATGTATTTTAATAACAGAGTGATATTGAAAATCTGTTTATTTTAGCTGTCTGCTTTAAACAGATTACCAACTGGGAAGGTAGAAGGAAGTAATAGAAGAAAATGAATATAGTATTTACCAATTTCAACAATCAATGCCCTGCAATATTGTGAAATTTAATTATATTTAAGTAAGTAACTAAGGTTCCCTGCCAATACCAATTAGATTGTACACTGGTCGTCAACTTCTGACTCAATTTTAGTATGCTACTCTTTTTTTTTCTCTCCTTTAGATTTTGCATTGCGTATTAAAAAGGCGTTGAAATTAGAACGTTCACCAGAACGGTTACTGACCACACACCTTCCCTATTATGCTATGAATCGAGAAATAAACCCATGTGTGAAAACATCATGTGCTTCCTTCTAAATCGCTACGGCCTTTATTTGCAAGTTATTTATGAAGCTACTAATTGATCTTGACACAACAGGAGTCAAATGATTTTTCAGATATTTTGATGTAACACATATATTGAATTAATGCTTCCTTTTTGTTAATTTTTTTTTTTCTTTTTTGTGTAAGGGCCGAACGGGAAGATATTCTGTGGGGGGCATTCTAGCTAGAAAACTCCGAAACAAGCTCACAAAAGACATAATTTAAAAGACAATGGGCCGGAGGAATGTACTTTAGCTTTATAACAAAGAAAAGTGAGAAAAGATGAATTTAAGTAACGGCTGAGTTGAGTAACCATCATTTTTTTAAGGTGGATTTCTCGGAGCACTCACCACCCACTGTAAACCAATTATGGTGGGGGTGGGGGGCGCACTGGCCGACAATGGGCCCGGGTGGCGATGGGGGTAAATGGATTTTCCCCGGGGTAGTTCAGATTTCGATAAAGTAGGGAAAAGTCAGCTTTTCGGAAGGGTGGAGATTTTCTCATTCCTTTGTGACGAAGGATGTAGCGATCAGTCCCAATAACTGACAGAAACATGGAAATATATGTAACTTTTGCGATGTTTCCTCCGTACCATTCTCATAGATTCTTGAGCCAAGATGTTCTTCCACTGACAGGAACTCACTATCCATTAATTCCTCCCAACCCCCTTCCCCAATAACTAACTATATGGGACAGTTCATATTTCGGTTATCTCATAATGTGAGCAAAGAACTTCCAACTTTTTTTTTATGGCATTAAGTACATCTCTTTATTTTATTTTATTTTTGTAAGCTGTATAAACATTTCATTTGTCATTCAAATCGAATCTTTTTTTTACAATAGTTATATTCTTTGTAGGTTTCCAAAGGATAATATTGGTAATACGTGCCAGAATTTTGTGACTTCTTATTGCAGAAAGAATCAGAAATGTTTTAAGTTTCTTCTTGTAGAAGTACAAGGAGTAAGGTGGCATCTACATCTTTTGATATGTTTAATATTTTGTATCTTACTATATAAAGTTATGTTGCACTTTATAGATTGAGTTGTCTTTTGGATATGTGTGGAACATCCTGTTTCTAGAGATGATAGCGAATTCCATTTTATGAGGAGGGTGTACTGGGTGGGGAGTGGGTTGTGGGTGGGTTGAATGTTGTACAGTCACTGTGGCTGGCGTCACCGAACGAACTCTATTATTGATATAATGGTGTTGCGGTCCGGCCGCGTCCACCACGAGCTGGGCTCTGTGGTCTCTGCCCGGCGTTCCTTCGCCATCGCCATCACCAGCTAGCCGCGTCACCAGCCCAGTTGGCGGGGGTTGTGAAAGGGTCTCTTGTCGACAATACCCGAAGCGGGACATCGTACCGCCATTAAGTCTGCCACTAGCCTCCGGCCCCCGGAAAACAGCGGGATGTCCGCCCCTGGCCAGTCACAAGGTATCCTACTTACCAGCCGTCAGGTGACAATCCCCGCACTATATGTGTGAGGCCTGTTCCATCGGGTCACAGCTCCTCATCACAGCTCCTCATCACAGAGTGCACTTTCCCTTTCAATTCTAGTCAGCTGTAGTGATCCTCACATATATCTTGCAACTCATACATTAAATCCATGGAGTTAAGCAAGTTTACAGAACCCTACTTTTACTTCTGAAACATTACTAAATTATATTAAGCGAATGAATTGCAAAACCATTTAAAAAACAGTTTATTTAATACCCTCTTGTCATTGGCATTCTTAGTCTAATTGATTAAGAAGAGCCAAATATAATAAATAGTTTTATATCACAAATTGAAGAACTGTCCATTAATTTTTAATCATATAATGAACGAAAAGTTGTTTTTTGCCGAGCTTTCGCTCATCCTGTGATAGCTTCATCAGTACTGATGTAGAATGAGCTATAACGCATGGAAGCCTACATGAACATAGGTTATTAAGTGATAATTTAATTTTGATTTGATTTACAAAATATCAATAAGTAGGGCTGTCTTGAACTACATATAAATAAATATATATACATATTAATAAATTAATTTCCACCATGAATATTATAAAAGTAACTCACAAAGCACTTGAAGGGGCTTATAATAATAATAATTATAATTATGATTTATAATCTCTATGGCGATAGGTACAAAAAAATAGTATTTTCTTAAATATTTTGTCACCTTGATGGTGCCTCGAATGACATTCTCATCTGCCGCTCTGAGCAGGGGGAAGAAGCCTTCCATTATGTAAAACAGCTGACCGCAAGAGATCTGTTCGAGGGGTAGGGAGGGCTTCAGAAGAGTGGGAAAAGGTAGTAAAAGAATGTTTTCTGGCTGGATGGAAAGGGGGGCACATCAAATGAAAAATTCAACCCTTGCCAAGTTTTTGGAAACCCTACCGTCTCGCCCCTTCATCAACCCCTTCAACCAACCCTTCAGAAAACTTCTAACACTGTAGATATATATATATATAATATTTCTGTATTATTGTTTTATTAAGACATATAATTTTGAAAAGTTTATCACAAAATTAAAATGATTTTACATGTTTCATTATAAACATAAATGAGAATTAAAGCTGAGTTATTTGTTATAAGCCTCCTTCTTAACCAGCCCAAAATTCTAAATTTCATTCATAAATATATTCCATAATATGCGTTTCCTGAAAAATATTATAGAGGTACATTTCATACCCAATTTATTTTATATATTTTTTTCATAACTTTAATAATAACTATGCTATTACGATTTTTAATAATGGATTTTATTTTAATCCCCCTTTCCTCCTTCTCAACCAAATTCAGCCTTTAACAAACTCGTCAAACAGTTTAAATAAAGAAGTCTATATTTAAAATTTTTGGTTTTATTTATTAAATTTTAAATATATTTAAATATAGCTGGTTATCTCTAGATCGTACATACAAATACACACTACTATCCAGAATTAGTGAAACAATTGTCTCACCAATTAACTTCTTCATTAATCCCGATTACTCTTGGAAAACTTCCTCGTTTAATGTTCTCATTGGAATAAAAACAGAATAATAATGGCTTGAGTGTTCTATATTTTATCTAGAATATAATTACTTTACGGTTATCCGGTGATAACTTCAATTTCATGAATCAATGGTATAAAGCTGTAAATAAAAATGATAAAATAAATTTTTAAAAGTTTCCCTAGCACTCAGGGAGCCATTATATGACGTTAACTCCGTCATTCCAGGGAGAGTAAATTGTAATTGCAAAGCCTCTGGAAGAATAGGGGTGGGTGTACCCACCCACCCTCTTCTCACTCAGAATCGCCCATCACTTCTTCCCCTAAAAAAGGACAAAAAAAAAAAAATCTTCGGAGGGTTCACAAGAAAAGGAAGCCCCGGCATTAGGAAGGAATTAAAAATATTACCGGTCTTTTTAGTCTGTGAATGGCTTCAGTCGCTCACTCCAATTTGAGACTATTGACAGGGGGGGCACTCGGCGCGTTAGAAAGGGGGAATTATTCTTTTATGGAATTTCCATCTTGTCGTCCAGACCCCGCCCCAAAGAAAGGGGGCGTTAAAGGGAGGGTGAAAAAAATCTTGAGATGTCTCCATACTACAAGATCCTGGATAAAGGAATTTACTCATGTTATAGTTATATTCGAGCTAGCAGTAGTTTTGAGGATTTTTTATTTTTAAATCATAAAATGAGTATGATTACTGTAAGAAATTTCAACAATTTTTGTAGTGTGTACTTTTCAAAACTAAACCTCCCATGACAAATAGCTAATTTTGGTTATTAACAATTTCAAAAACTTATTTCTAAGGTATTACCTTGAATTACATTAAACTTCAACATTTTTCCTTGTCTTTACATTCAAAATCCTAAATAATCTATGAAAATCAGATCACTTTGGTAATAAACAAATCCATTAATTCCTTTATAAAGCTCTATATAGGATTACATTGAAATTATAAATTCCTAAACATTCCATGACAAAGAGTTATTTTTGGTTATAACCAACTATATGGTATTTATAAAGTATAAAGTGAATATCTAAACAAGTTACAAGAATTTTTTTTAAATTATCTTTCTGACATATATTCATTATTGATTAGGCGTCATTACTTTGCTTAAAGACTATACTATACTTGAGATCTATATTTCTATTGTCTTCTAATTCTAATTATTATTAACAGATTCTACTATGCACCTATGAATCTTAAGTGTACAGATTATTTTTGGTTATCTCATTGGTTTTTAGAATCTATTAAATGATAATGAGTAATGAATGGAATAATTCATTTTTGACACATCGTTTTGAAATCTAATGAAGTAAAATTTATTTATTCTTATTCTGCAATAGTGATTTTTGTAAACATATTTTTTTTTCTGCTGGTATTGAGTAGTTATATATAATTGTATGGTAAAGCCCTTCTTGAAAATGATGATAAAGACAATTTTCGGGGATAAAATACCCTATTTTTTATGTTTTTTTTTAAATATTCGGCTGGCTCGCCGCCCCTACCCTTTGCCTTCAAGTCTTGGAGCCCTTAACGGGCATATCTTGCAAATGCTCCCCTTCCTCCGACAGCGTGACAAATCGGACCACTCAAGAGAAACCGCAATAAAAGTCTTTAAAGGGTTGGGGTGGTCCCTTTTTCCATTTTTTTTTCCTCAATTTTTTATTTTTATTTTCCCATTTTTCTTTATTCCCTTTCTTTTTACGCCTTCGCAACCCTTCCTGGCGCCCGCCCGCCTTATAGCCGACTCCTCATAAAAATAATGTAAAAAGCAAGTGATGATGATGACGGAGGAGGGACTTCATAATTATGTTTCCAGCACTCTCTGCACTAAGAGTAATTGGCTAATAAAATATATTAAATTTACCACTTCTTTTTGAACGCCATTACGATTCTGCAATTAACAATTCATAACTCAATTTCAGTTATGTCGGGAGGGAAAAAAAAAAAAAAAAACTTTTACTGCACACTTTTAGCTTTGTTTTTCCTTACTTATACATTGAGAAATCACACTCTTGTTGAAAAATAAAAACCTGTTACAGATTACAGTTGTGTAATGTTTACAATAGTCTTGTTGCTTTTCATTCATTAAATCACCGTTTTTCTGATATTTATTTTCCTTATTCTGAAAATATATATATTTTTTTTATTATAGCTGAATGATTAATTTAGTGACTCTCTGTGGGAGGTAGGCTATTAATGTTGAGATTGTATATTTTCCTCACTGAAACAATAGTTATTATTAATTATTTCGTACTCAAGTAACTTTATTATATTATATTTTTTATCGGATAATTGGAAGATGCGTTCCATGTTTCGGCTACCAAATTTAACGTATGGTTGTCTCCTTCCCACGCTTGTTTGCCACTAGTATCGATTTCTTTTTGACCTTACAACGCTTCTTAAGTCTGCTCAATAAGGAGAAAATACAAATCCATTTTGAAAAATATCAACAAAAAGTCCAAATATCAAAATAATAAAAATTAAGTAGAAAAAAAAATTGGTGTTTTAGGGGTTAACGGGTTGTTTTAATTTGTTGACGCTAGATCACATTTTTCATATTTTATCAAAAATTCTGTCTTGTGTAGTTTAGGGCTTTAATGTCAATCGTTCCTAATAAGAAGTAAATTGTTCATTTTGCCAAATTATGGTTTCGGATAAAAGCCAATTTGAATTGGAACGTTATAAGCTCTAGTCAGCATACATTTTTTATAGCGGTGATTCAATTTTTTTTTTTAATTTTTCAGAGACTTATCATTCTTGACTGATTAACCAAAGAGTCTCTTTTTTAGAAATGATTGAGACCAATATTTGGCATCCATTTCCTTTCTGATCCTGCGCTCCTTCGTACAAGGAGGCCGCCCACATTATCCTGACAGGAGGCCAATTTCCACTTCAAAAGTAATAGTCTCACTCTTGACAGGCTTGACAGCTGTTCCTTGAGCGGTCACTACTGTCCACTCTTGGGTAAACACACTTGGCTCCTCCAATTTGTTCGAATTGTTTCGCGAATTCGGCGAGTCACGAAAGAGCCCGAGGATGTCCGAATCCATCGATCCGTCAAAGCGAAGGATTAGTCAGAAAATTATTATCGGTCAAGTTGTAAAGCAATTTTTTTGTCAATACTTTTCATTGTGAAAAAGAAGAGAAAAAAAACTGCTGGTTTACGAATTCTATGTCAGACGCTTGAGTACCACCCTCGAAACTTTGACCCAACTTGTTCTAAAAGCAACCAAATCTAGAAGAAAAAAACATTTAAATTTATTTCCCTTGGAATATAATTAACTGAAAGTATGGAAATAGAAAAATAATATTCAAAAATCACTTTACACTACCAAATATAGAATTTGTTTCTCTAAAACCTTTAATCTAAACTCCTCCATGTGCTTGGACAAGGAAACTTGAATACTGAGTTAGGTTTTTTTTCTTTTTTTTTTTTTGCTGTTTTCAAAAAGTCGTTCCATGATACCAATTTGAATATGTTGATTTTATAGAGGGGAATCTGCAATAAATTTTCATCATTTTTACATTTCAATTTTGACAAGTGTAATATTATAAGTATTCACTTCATATTTTCGTTCTTGATACCATTATCTGAAAAATATTATATATAAATTAAATAGTGATTGTTAATTTATAATTATAAGAACATGTAGTTATCTGTCACAAGTTTTAAAAAAAATTAAATTCAATGCATTTATTCATTACTTTTCGGATTTTATGAAGGCTACCTATATACAACAAGAAAAAAGACAAACCCATCATTTAGTCGACAGTGTCATTTCTGATAACTCATTAAGTATCACACATTAACGTTAAAAAAAATATATATGTATATACCATTTAACATAATCAATATTTTAAAATTTCTGTCAATAATAATAAAATTAAAAAAAGAATGATAAAATAAAATAAGAACATGAATTCGTCATCAATTTAAAACAAAAAATAACTTACTAAAATGAAAACTAATTTTTCCATTATAAGCATTATAGGAATTATTAACAAATATTTTACACATAAAAAATCAGATGTCTATTACGGTATGAATTCAATTAAATTTATTATATTAATATGGGAATATTACACAATTTCGTTAATTTCTTATTAAAAATGTATTTCTTGAGAGCCGTCAAAGACACATAGTCGATAGTTGAAGAGTATTAAAAGCAAAAAGCAGTCGCTAAGAAAGCAAATTACTCCCCTAAGGAGTACTAAGCCCCTAAAGAAATTGAAGATAAATTGTTATTTCTGAAAATAAAAGGCTATTTCTTATGGACGGAGGTCAGAACTACTTGACAATTAATACCCCTGATGGACCTTTTGACTTATTATGTATTTATCGAGGGAGCGAGTAAACACTTCATGTTCGATTCCTTTTAGAGTTGTCCGCTGACGGCAGGGGTCACAATGGAGCGAGTTCGTTCTACCCCCAACCACCCGTTGGAGGGATGGCTGTTGTCAAAAAATAAATTCTAAGGGTAGTAGATAGGATGAATAATGGGAGTAACTTTGCTAAATGTATGGTTAAATGTAGTTATAACCATATTTTACTAAAAAGATATGTAATGAAAGGATTGGCATATAATTGTGTTACATTCATTTGAATTGAGCAGCTAAATCTTGAATTCAGTCAAGGTTGATAGACTTCAAAAAATCTAAAAAGTTGACCGAACCCCAACAAATTCTTTACTAATTTCTGGAATACATTGTCTTTCAACCAGTCATGGAAATGTGAACTTAGGGACAGGACGTCCTCTCTCTCGCCCTCATGATAGCCCTGAAGATGGCTTACTATGTAAACCGAAACGTTGGCAGATAATCCTTTATTAAAAAATACATTTTTTTTTTAATTTGTGTTTTTTGGATCTACCTTGACCAAACCCCAACTAAAATCATCTTAGAATTGTCCTTCAACGTTTTTTATCCTCGAACCTTAGTTGATCTTCAATGAAATTTACAGTCAGCAAATTAATGTCCAATGTTCCCGTTTAACGATTAGTTAATACCTGAAGAGATTAATTGTACGTTTTATAACTTCACAGATTTAACATTTATAAAAGATTTTTATAAATCGATTGATTGATTACGTATCCATTATTCTTACTTTTCAACACCTCAGAAGACAAATGTATGCAATTGATTTTTGTTACTTATTATCTGCTGTATTTTTTCAGCTCTTTTCTATAAGCTAGTCTCGAATTTTCATTTCAACAACGCTGATCTGCGTACATTTAGATTAATTAATTAATTTTCCTCCACATTTGGTCTCATGTCAATAAAAAAAATTCTCTTTGGAGCCAATGGTGAGCAATGTTGGACTAATAAATTAAATAAATCTTATCAATTTAGTCTTTCTAGCCATAAAAAAAATAATTTCCCCATTCCTACCGAAGTTTAAATTTTTTATTAAACGTAATTTAAGATTTTTAATTTTTGTTATCTATTACAATTAATGAACTATGCAACTCTAATATTGTAATTGCTGCTGTTTTTTTAAATTTCATTTGGCTTAGGTGTGTTATTTTTGCTACAAGCC
Organism: Oncopeltus fasciatus; assembly: GCA_000696205.2. Lineage (NCBI taxonomy): Eukaryota > Metazoa > Arthropoda > Insecta > Hemiptera > Lygaeidae > Oncopeltus > Oncopeltus fasciatus. The sequence continues at coordinate 59,838 of KZ808964.1, forward strand.
AGATTCTTTATAATTTTTTTAATATTTTTGGTTTTTTGGTAACTGAACAGGAATCTCCACCTACCATGTGTGTTTCCTAGGGGATGCATAGGGAGGTACCATTCCTAGCTACAGCCTTTCTCCCTATCGATTCCCCATAAATACAATAGACACAGCGGCTAGGTCCAGTGGCGGTACCATGGTGGTGGGGTTGGTAGGAGGAGGGGGGGGGAGTGCATTTTCGATCGACCGAGTAGTGCAGGAGACAGAGACTGCTCTGGCCCTGGTGTGCGCGTTGCATACGCGCGCCGCCCACCATATGCATGTGTGTGTGCGTGTGGGTGCAAGGGTGGGGGGTGTACATGCAATTTCAGGCGAAGCAGTGTTTGCATAATTAGCAGACTGCCGTGTCGGACGCTTCTCTCTCACTCACTCACACACTCTCACTCACTCTCTCTCTCTCTCTCTCTCGCCCTCTCTCATTCGCTTTATCTCCCTCTCACAGCGACTCCAGTGCATGCTTTTATATACAACCTGGGGGTCGGTTAGAGGTTGAGCGAGGAGGGGGTCGGAGGAAGAGGGAGGGGGGAGGGCCTGGACGGGATCAAATCCACAAATGCATATCCGTATGCATCGACCGCCCACGAGAGATAGGGAAGGGGAGAAGCTTATTGCAATACTAACGAAGAATTGTTATCGTGGAATGCTTCAAATCTTTCCAAGTTAAATGCAATAACCACTGCATTTATTAACTAATTTATAGTAAACATATTAAAGGGTATTTATAGGGCGTAATAACCTAGAAGTTGATTGCTCTTCAATGATCTACTACTACTATTACCACTGCATTTGATGTAAAATTATTGATTTTAAGTAATTATAAATTTGTAGCTTTTAATTGAACTATATTTGAAAAAAAAATTAAATCATTTTTTTTAAGCATGGACTTCATAATAAATTCACATAAGTGAGAAATTTTATTCCATCACTAATGAATTACTATTATTTATTTTTCTCTTAAATATAATACAATTTTATTGAAATATATGCAATTTTTTAGAATAATTGTAAATTTTCTACATTATAATGTACTAAAAAAATGTATTTTTGTTATATTTAAAGCTTCCTTTAAAACATTTATTTCTTGAGTTTAAGTATGGAAGTAATAATGAATTTTATGTTTCTTTATATTCTTTTTCGACGCTGAAGTTGAACTAGACTTTTTGAAAGTGTACTTAATTGTTATCCAGCACTGAGCAAAGTACAAAGTCCTGTATCCTACTGTAGGGCAAGCTGGTTTATTTAGGTTTCATCTGTGTTCAAAGGCTAGCAAACACACATTCTGTGAAAAACAGTCGAATGCTTAGGCTGTTTTCAGTAGGTACGAAATAATTTCGTACGTTTCAGCGTTGTTGTTCGCCGTAAAAGAGGGGCGTGTTTTGAGAGAGAGAGAGAGAGAGAGAAAGAGAGATAGAGAGTGAAGAGAACTGGAAAATTGAGGAAGTCGTCAATAATTTAAATGAAAACCATGGACCATCATTGATTCATGGCTTGGGGTTCTCTATTGCAGAGGGGTTGGAAGCATGGAGCAAGAGCTGTTCCAACTATTAGATAGGGTAGTAAATAATTTCCAAATGCCCTTAGTGTTTCGGACGGGAAAGTGGTAGTAGTAGGGGGTGACTGTTCCGAGGGTGCAGTGTGCATCGGTCGGGAGGGGGGTGGAGAGGCAGGCTCAGCTGGGGAGGGGAGGGGTGTTATAATTCACACACTTACACACACCAACACTTAGACACTCGCTCTCATAATAAGAGAGAGAGAGAGCGTGATGGGGGCAGAGTATGAGAGAGAGAGAGAGAGTGAGCGGGTGTTGGTGGTGGGAGGGGGGGGTGGGCCCGCCATGTCAATCAGAGGGGCACGCCCACTGCACATGCAACACATGCACCCCCGCCGCTCCGCCTACCTCCTGGCGTCTCCCCGCTCTTCAACCCTTACACATAAGTGCAAATTTTTCGGAAATTTCTTTCTATAAAATTAAAAGTCCTCCTCGCTGTTTTCATTTACCCTCTTCAATTTAATTTTTTTTTTCTGCCCCAAATTCCCTTGTTGTTGAGTATGAAAACACCGAGAGAGAGAGAGAGAGAGAGAGAGGGCTATACTCCCTCGCTTGCACTAATGTAACTTTTGTGTTCCACCCTCGTGTTTTAAATTTAATCAAGCAACGGTATACAAAATGACATCGACCTAGTTATATCAGTCAGCTATTCATTCAATTCCACCATTTTAAATTTATTCGCCCTCTAAATGTTAATTTACCAAAAAAAATGTTTTGAAAATTGTAAATTTATACTATCAAAATTCACATTCACTTCCTTATTTTTGTTTTCACAAATTTGTCTTCCCACTTCATCAGGACTCCATAAAACGCAACTGTGACATAATAAAATTTAGGATTAATATCAATATTTCTAACTGCCCTTCAATGAACCTCTTGAAGATTGTGTAGTTTCCATATTCCACGGAATATTCATAAATACTTCTTCCGGGACTAGTCGCACTCATTCCACTTTCTGCCCTGAAGAAGCCGTCACACGATGTGCGAAAACTGCCCAATAAATAACTTTACTACATGGTCAAGCCCGAAAAAAAAATGTATGAATAATTTATAGCACCTGCTCATCAAAGCAAATCTTTATTGCATTTAAATCATCAGTATTGCAGATAAATTTTAATAAAATAGCTATAATAGTATAAACCATAAACCAATTTACTTTTTTTGGTAAAGTTTTTGATCTCATTTACTTTCAATTTTATTATTTAATTTTCTCTTCATCACATTTTAATTAATTTGTGTTGAGTGGCACAGGGAGATTGTTTTTTAAAATAGCTTACATGTTATTTTGTAAAATGAAATTAAATATGATCATTTGACCAATAAATTCCTGTAAGCACTCAATTATCTGGATATTTTCATAGAACCAATTAAATTCAAATTGAATATTTTTGTTTTCAATTTGCTTATTAAACTTTAATTTATAAATAAATGGCCTTAAGCCAAAATAAATCTAAATGCTCGGGGATAAAAACAAGCAAAAAAAATTTTTTTGAGTAAGAAAAAAATATATGTAATACTGTTGCTTAAATGAAGAAAAAAAAAAAGGTTTGAAATGGTATCCATTGTAAGAAAGGATTATATGGACTATTATTTCTTATAGCTAGTTAAACTATTATATTTAATAACTAAATTAACTTCCCTAAAAATATTTTCCTTTTCTTTTATTTGCATTGGTAGCGAAGTTGATAACTCTTATCTTCATGGGGGGGG
>KZ808964.1:90885-107207 GCA_000696205.2 Oncopeltus fasciatus
AGATACAATGATGACAAATGGATTATCATGTCAAGGCTATAGTCCTGAAGGTAAATCAGGAAATCTCAGATGACACAAATACTGAAAAAATAATGAATTTTTACATCTACAAGTCAAGGTTCAAAAAAAAAAAAAAAAAACAACAACAAAAAAAAACAAATTTGAGAATATTCTGATGCCTTGTTTCCCCCCCTAGCTTTGCAGGGACTTCCAGGTCAGTTTTATAATCTTTTAGTGAATGCGTCAAATTGTCATTTCGTTTGGTTTATAATCCCATCTTATTTCGAAATATAAACTCATTATTCATCTGTAGAAATAATTTATTTCTCAATCTTTTCCTTCTTTTTTTTTATTTCAAATATTTTTCTAAAGTTTACTCTTCTTATTAATAAAACAACAGTTACATAATTAACTTCATCCATTATTCTCCAAATAATATAAAAATTATATTGTCTCATTGTTTATTCAACTCATAAAACCAACGAAAATTTTAATTAGTCAAGCTTGAGTTTATATTTTCCTTTTTAAGTTGCTACCCCTTCTGTAGAACTTACAACCCCTATTATAATTTCACTCTTTTATGAAAGCTATATTTAGTTATATTGCTTGAGCTTTTCCTGTAGATTATATGTGCTTTTTATCATAAAACCTACTGTTATATTGCATATAGCCAGCAAAGATCACTGAATCAGAAATCACGCTTGTTTAATTATATCATAATGAACACAGTTATACACAATATTTTAATTTTCACTGTTATTTCTATATTATATGAGACTTCTCATTGTTGAAGTGTTATTTAAAACAATGCATGAAATAAGATTTTTATTTTTTAACTTAACAAAGATACAGTTATTTTGATTGGTTAAAAAAATAAAATAAAATACAAATAGTTATTTTTTTATTTTTGTGTTACTAGGGTAAATTTTTGTTAGACACAGATTACAGAGCATCTTTATATAAAAATATAAATGTGTTTGCTATAAAACTGAGAATTTAGTTGTTTTTGATCGATTTGTTTGAAGATTCCATCAATAATTAATATTTAAGTTCCTCTGGGATTATATCTATGTTATGATTGGTTAGATTATAAATTTTAGAACATTTCCCAAATTTTAATATTGATAATGCAAAATTATGACCGTTATTTCTAATATTACATGTTTAAAAAAAAAAAAAATTAAAAGTGTAGTAAAAACTTGTTGAGAACATAGCTAAGGAAAAAAGCGAGTCACTTCGACAGTTGTTCCTCTCAGGAGGACATGGGAATATTGACGAGACGAAAAAGATAATGAAGAAAAGAGGGTGGAGGGTTTAAGAAGGGGTTGTCTGTGGTTACCATATGCCCCCCCATCCGTCATCATAGCTTTACTTTTTGTGTGCGCCTCCGACAATAGGCAAATTACAGGCTGCCTACATATAGGGCGCTCTCCCCTGAGCGCCAGAGACCATTGCCAATATTAGTATAGTAATAATGGGGGTGAATTTGGTTCTGCCCATTACCGGCCTTTTTTTTTCTTTTTTTTTTAGAGAAGAGCCAAAAAAAAAAAATTAAAAAATCATTTTTGAGACCAGCGAATAATTGCATTTACTGTTAGAAAAAAAATCATATACAAATTGCTTACTTCCTATTCCTATCCAATTTCTTTGTCTCAGGCATTGGACGATTTGGAGTCCAACTGGAATGGAATCAAATTGATTTCTTGCTCTTATAGTTGCAGTAAGCTATCTGCCTCCAGACCTCGACAGATGCACCAAAAATTTCTGTTGGCCAGAAACTTTGCAAACTTAACGAATTGCCTAAATAAAACTCATATAACATATAAATTATTTTTTAAAAAAATATGAATAATAATAACAATAAGCTAGGAAGGACAATGGGGAGAAGAAACTAGCTTAACTATCCTTAATATGTATAACATAAATGTTAGTAAGATAAATGTACATGAATTTAATTCATTAAATTTCTATATGGTATTTATAAGTGCGATAACAATCTGGTTTTACCATAAACTCCCGCTTCTCTTTTACTAATATTCATCTAGCAGTCAGTAATAAGATAAATAAATACCTATTGAGTGTACTCAATATCAGCACCATCAAACGTAATAAAATGATAAATATATAAAGTATTTTCAAAATAATTAATAAGTTATCATATTTTATTTTGCATAGTTTTACTAAGCAAATATAGCTATCACTTTTTTATTAATATTTTTGTTAATACCACTTGTTAATTTTTTATATTAGCTTTCATAGAGTAAAAATATTTATTTACAGATTATATTTTTATTATGATTAAATATTTAATTCGATGGCTTTTAAATCTTATATTTATTGCAAATATTCTTGACTCTTTACATCGTTTGAGGTTTACTACCANGATGCTATTACTCCCTGATAGGGGTGGCCCGACCAACTTTATTCTATTTTTTAATTATTTTTTATTTATTTTCAAGTGGGGAGTGACAACTGCTCGTTGGGCGCAGCAAACTGGTTTCCGACTTGTCTTAACTGAGCAGTTAGTTATTCAACGCCCGAGCAAGTCAGATTATATCATACGGGAAGATGCACCCGTTCTTCAACTCACGACACAGTTTGAACGAAATTCCGGATTTTAAAACGTCGTTCATACAGTAGTCAATTAAATTTAGTTTATTCCTATCGTAAATATTAAAAACAGAACAATTTGTGTTAAAATATTGAGATAAATCGAGCTACTTATCATCAGAATTGAGTTCTTGTAAAAATATTTAAGAGAATAAATCGAAGGAAATTATCTTTTCACAAGATATTTTCTATACCAACTAAAACTAAGCAAAAAAAAAAAAAAAACTTAACTAATTTACAATTAAGTCACCTCTTTTCTTTTACTACATCCACCATGGACGGTATTCTCCATATCTATTGGTATATGTGCCGAAAATTTGTAAAAATAAATTAACCATAGAGACTTACTCTTCTTAATTATTGATTCCTACATAGCATAGTTTTAAACTGACTATATTTTTGGCTTTTTAGGTCGGTGGTTTATTTGAATTTTTCAAAAGTCGTGTCATCATATCAACATGAAATTCACCATCTAATTTTTCTAATCATTTCTAGACAATTTTACACTAGTTTATTGTGTCAAACATACTTTTTTTTTTCTATTTTACAAACTTGAAGTTTTTTTATATGAACTTACTTGAATTATTAGATATATTTAACCATCTTTAAAGAGGATTTTAATTAGAATTTTATTTTTGATTGTTTCTTTTTTATATCTTTCCAAAAGATTGATTCTCTTGGTTTCTAAAAGCTTCTTGAACCATTCATAACCCCCCAGAAAAATCCCTTCTTTGCCATAAGCAATTACTCAGTCTCAATTTTTTTTTTTTTTTTCTGTTTAGCTTTTAAGGAGGGTTGCTCTTCCGTCGTTACAGCTATATGTAATAGGGATATACAGATAACAAGTTTTCTCGGAAGGGTTGTGAGGGTTGGGGGTGCGTTGGAGGGGGATTAACGACCCTAAACATCAGTGGAGCTCTATTTTTTCCTTCAAGTTTTTCATCTTTTTCTACCGGATTAAGAATTCAATTCATGAGGTGTTCCCGCAACAGCCGGACGTTGGTCAGTACCCTGTCAAGGGGCGGGGGCGGGAGTCACTCAGTCTAATGGCCATATGATTATTTTATTAATTTTTTTTTTTAAACTGAATGACAACTGTTACAGGTATTTTTCATCTAAGAAGTTATCTCTGTAAATCTTGCCCAGCCTCTTATACTCACAGGAAAAGTCTTGTGGCACATTTAAAAAATGAATGTGGCAAAGAACCACAATTCAATTGTTCTCAGTGTCTCTATCGCACTAAGAGATCTGCTAATTTGAAAAGACACATTTTCCTTAACCATCTATGAATTTAAAATTTTATAATTGCCTGGATCAATGTTTCCAAAAAAAAAGGTAAGATTCACCATAATATTAATTGAGTAACATTCATCGCTTCTGTTTGATATTTGTATTAAAAATATATTTTCATAATAAAACTATTTTTGCTTATTCCTGAACAGTTACCCAAAATCAGAAGTTTAATTGTAATCAAAATCTAAAGATTTAATTTAGTAGTTATTATTTACTGAAATTAAAAACTAATTNATTCTCATACCTTCTATTCTCCGTCTTCATTGGTTTCTGCAAACCATCTTCTGTTGGCGAGCGCTTTCGGACATTGTCCATCCTCGTGGCCGAATACATGCGTTCACTGTCACTGTCTGTATTCAACCCGGGAGTGATAGTTTTATATTCATTGGTGGTAGAAATAACCCTTTAAATTATTTATTTGTTTTCTTCCTCCAACCTTCGCCTCCTTTAGACATTTCACACTAGTTCGATTATGAATAAAAATGCGTTCAAAAATAGTGTTCATCTTGAATATTGCCGTAAATTTGTGTTTAAGTAGGTCATCATAGTACGAAAAATCTGTCCAGTGCATTTTTTAAATCATGTTTTGGTAAAATACTCTCTTGATGCTAGCCTGTGGCCTCTAGTTGGGGTATCGAACCCTCTGCCCGTCACACTCTCAAAGTAAGCTATTCTTGGCTTGTTAAATTTTTTTTCCTAGCCGGAGTAACAAGATGGAGTGGCTCGTTGTAAAGGGGCCGAACTTGACTTGAGCGTTACTACCCAACAGATAAAGCCGTCCGCTCTGTTGACTTAACTATTTTAAGGGCAGTCGGCGAGGCCCGGGATGAAGACGGGTGGCCGACTGGCCATCAGATAGTTCTAGTGGGGTGAGTTCACCTAAATCAGCCGAAATTGCGTGAGCACCTCCTCTATTTATTGCCGTGCTTATCGTACCCCGGAACGCAACAGTGCCGCCCGCCAGGGTAGTGACGGACGCACGTCCAGACGCCTCTGGAAAACCGTGTACCCCCGCTTCTATCTCATCGCTGATAACGGCCACCGGCCCTCCTCCTTATCGGCCAATAGGCCTACAACAAATAAATTCTGATAAAGGGGTTGAGATTCCCCAGCGAGAAATAAGTTAATGGCCGTCCTGGAAAACCTCCACGCTTTTTGCGTAAGATAAATCAGCCCTAGTCTGGAATTACCAGCTCTTTCCATTAAATCCTTTAAAATAGTGCCTGGTTGTTATGCCTCAACCGTTGAGCCAATGGTACTAACTTACCTCTCAGGTGAGAAAGCGGTTTTTATTTATCTGTATTTATGTTTGAGGGAAGCTTTGGTGCCATCAAGGAATATAGCATACATATCTTATCTTCTTAGATAGAACGCAAACTATTTAAGTTGCGTTAATACTTTATGCTGCAAAATATAATATATCCTTTGTGAAACTCTTGGGATCAGTTCGGGTCTCCCGACCATGGCGCTTTGGGTTCCAATCCCGTCCAGGGCAAGCTTTTTTTTTTCCCTGAGCCATGGATTTTAAGAATGAGTTGGCAATCTGTAGAAAGATGGCCCCATCCTCCCCGAATGGTTGAAAGGGAGACTAACATGCTCAAAACACACACACATATACGTATATACTTTGAAACTGGGAAGGGACACATATGGTTACCAAATTTGGTTCACGAAAATAAAAGAGCTTTGTTATTTTTATACTTTAATTGGACGTTATGGAAAATGTGCTCCCCTGTGGCGAACACTAAGTTTACATAAGCGTACATGGCTTCCCTTAATTTTAAACATTCTCTACGAAAGTAGCTTTATACCATTACGCCATTAATCTAGTGCCTTGACAGCTGACAATGCTTTGGCCTCAGCGACCGGGGTGAACATCTGGTGCGTTCGATAGTGACAAGTCTCCCTCGCTTACGCCTGCCTCGCTGCTGGAACAGCTGTTTTGTAGTCATACAGGTATTTCTTTGGCTAAACCAGATACATCCTCTAATTACCCCCAACTTTAAGTCATTAACTTTCGATTAAATTTAATAAAAATAGCCTATATGTTTTTAAGCTGCTTAAAAATTTAATCGAATTTGATGAAGGTATGTGAGTTCCAGAGATTTTATCCAAATTTGTACTCAGAGTAGGTGCTTTAAGCGCTGTGTATAAACAAAAAGAATATATCCGTGATCTCCAGAGCCAATAAGTTAGTTTGATAAGACCTTCTTTAGGGGTGGGGTTAGACCTTATTACTTTCCCTCGACAATCTTCTAGGCAATATTATATTTTCAATAGCTTTCCCCTTTTTGTAACCCCCCCTTCCCGAGGGAACGGCTTTCGGTCACGCAGACAATTTCTTTCCAACGGTAATTTATTTCTTTATGTATTGACGTCGGATAATAAGAGGGGGTGGAGGGGGAGTCTTCAGCCCGTGCTCGATGGGGACATGCTGTTTTGTGTTCCCCCCCCCCCTCCCACCAGAGGGTTTGTTTCAGACTGTTTCAATTTTGGATTTTCGTCGATTGTCTGACTTGTGGGGCTGAGAATTCCACGGAGAAACTAGACGGTTACCACCCTGAAACAAAACGTTTTAAGTGTAGAAATAAATTTTTGATGGAAATAAAATTTACTATTTAAGTGGCCCATTCGAATGAACCATTCGATTTAAAAAAAAATTTTTTTCATTAATCCCTAAATATTTAGCATCAAATTGTTGAATGAATAAAGTGGAATTTGCATGGAAAATTTCATTTTCATATTTATTCAGGGAAAATATAAGTGTAAATTATATTCTTAAGTACTCCTTAAAACCTTAGTTTAAAGGACAAAAACCGTTTAAGTTCTTTTGAGAATATTTTTCAGATAATCCTTATCGCGTTCTCTTATTGGTTGATTATTTTAAGCGTTGAATTCACAATAGGATGTGCACTAATTTAATTGAAAATAATTATTTATTGCTTATAGAAAAAATACATAATAATTTATAATAAAAGAAGATCATTTAGTCTAATGGATTTAATATTTATTTTTTCACTGCAATTAATGTTAACTTGTATGATAGTAAAAGACATATTAAAAATATATGTGTGGGTAATGATACATAATATTAAGATTCTGTGTCATTAAAAGAAGAGCATTATATTTTCGTGTATTTTTAATATGTAGGTAAGATTATGTATCGCTCTCCTTTGATACACTCTAAATAAAACGATCCATGGAAATGGTCTATCTCACCAATTCCGCCATGTTCTTTTTCTTGAAACAGCAGGCGAACTGGTCACGCACCGCTCAGCACAACTCACCCTTCTTCCTGCCTCCACTAATGAGAACGTTTTAATTAAAATCAATTCTATTCCATTTATCTTTTTTTTTTTTTCTTGATGAATTGTTCTCACCTTTATTAAGTTATCTCTTACTATTTCTTTATTCGAAAATAAATGTCTTGTTCTTATTCATTTATAACGTCTATGCCTTAGGGGTGGGTCTACATCATACGTCACTTAGTGTACGGTCGGTGGAGTGCCGCCATTTATAGTAGGGACGGATATGATGTTCACTTATTCATACTTGGCACACTCGTAGCTTTGAGAATGTGTTTTTGTATTTGAGAAAAATATTTTGTATTTGTATGTTATAAGTAACATATAAACACAATATATGTGAACAAAAAACTGGTTTTACTCTCAAGATTTACTAAAAGAAAAAACTTTTTTCATTAAAAGTTATGAATAATAAAGGCTTTCTTGATATTTAGATTCATTTTCTGGTGCTTCAGTTTCTTATTATCAGTACTCGCTAGAGTCTCTTTGACGACCATGCATTTTTATCTGCCCTTTAAATCCAGATGGTCTGATGGCATCAAACTCTTTTTATCATCTATTTTTCTGGCATTGTGTATCAGAGAACGCAGTGGTTAATGGAAAACTAACTAAAGAATATTGTTGTAAATTACATATGTTTTCATTTCCATTTATAACGTAAGAATGAATGAAAGCAAAAAGCTTTAAAATAAAAATAATAAGTCGGCTCTTTGGCCCTTTTTAATGAAGAACTCTCACTGAATGGGGTGCTAATATTTCTTTAAAGAAAGAAAGAATAAGGTTGAAGAGATCGGAGGAGTTCTGGAAGAAGGGGGTATTTGAAAAATTAATTGAACCATCAGACAGTACTGGTTGAGAGTAGGAACTTCTGGAAAATGGAAAGGAACGTTCAGGGGGGGGTTGGAGAGAGGGTACAAAAATCTTGAAGCAGTAATTCTTCCGGATCGCCCCCGGTCCAGGGGCAACTGTAAACACGGCAGAGGGGGCTGCTGGAACACTGGAGTCATGGGGGTGGGGGTTAAAAAAAAAAAAAAAAAAGCTGAGCGGTCATTAAAAAGGGGGAAAAAACAGCGCTCGTTGAGAGCCGCCACTTCTCATGAATGGGCCGGACTCATTCACTTTTCTTTTGGGCACTTCAACCCCGTTCATTTACACCAGCCTTTCCCTAGTTAGGAAAAATCCCCACTTTCCACTGCTAATAATGTGGAAATTCGCCTTGGAAATATTTTTGATTTGTTCCTGCTGCACTCCCTTTCATATATCAGTATTATTTATTAATCAAAATTAATAGTTATTTTACAAATTACTAATCTACAAATTATGAAAAATCACTCAGAAATTTGAATCTCAAAAATATTGAAATTTCTGTAAGAAAAACTACTTTGAAAGTCCAAATCATGATGATAATTGTGGTAAACTATTATATTTACAAAAGGAGAGTTTTTTGACCGTAGATATTATTCTTAGATGATTTTAGTTGGGGTTCGGTCAGGGTAGATCCAAAAAAAAACACAAATTTAAAAATGTATTTTTTATTAAGGGATTACCTGCCGACGTTTCGGCGTACATTGTAAGCCATCTTCAGGGCTATCATGAAGACGAGAGAGGACGTCCTGTCCCTAAGTTCACATTTCCATGACTGTGGGCAGATAATCCTTATAATTAGAATAGATAATTATCGGCAGATAATCCTTTATAAAAAATACATTTTTTAAATTTGTGTTTTTTGGATCTACCTAGACCGAACCCCAACTAAAATCATCTAAGAGTATTATATTTACATTTCATTATTTATTTGAATTGTACAGAGAGCTAGAAAAAAAAACCTTACTACCTCAGCCGAGAATCGAACCCTGGTCTTCTATTGATTCAAATAAATAACTTCGAAAGAATGACGGCCAAAAATAACTTCATTGCAACAACCGGTTATTTAGAAAAAAAATAGAAATCTAGTAATTGATTTGGTATGGTATTTATGATTTATTGCTTATTTTACTTCGTAAACTAAATTACAAACTTTTAAAATTAACAAGTAATGCTGAAATTTCAATAAAAACGTTTTCCGTTTCTTTGTTACCGTATAAAATTATTTAACTTTTACATACAGTTGCAAACATCCATGGATTTCTGAAGTGGTGTCAAACACCAGCCATCATACTTAGAGGCGCTCGCATCGCTATCTGTCATAATCTAATTGAACTATTATGCATTCTCCGGGGGGCGAGAGACAAATGCACTTTGAAACAACACACGATGGAGGCTTTTATAGCCTCACCCGGACCCCTAAAAGTGTAACCTCCCGCTCGCAGATATCAATTTCCATTAACGATTCCCGGCTAAAGCTGAATAATTCGAGCGACAGAAGGGGAGGAGTTAGCAACCGTATAGGCCGGAGTTAAAATGCTAGCCGTGTTCTGTACTATCTGTAATTCTAGTAGTGTTCAGAAGCTGTGCACCTTAATGGCTAACAGTCTAGCTCATTTCAATCTGACAAGTGCAAAGCAACAGAAAATAAAGATATACCCTGCTCCACATCGATTTATAACCCTGCAAAATCGGGGTTATAACAACAAAATATTGGCCTTATCAACAACAAAATTATTGGCTATATATTGAATTTGCTGAAAAATTATTTTACTTTATTTTATTTTGATATATCTTACTTTGAAGTGGACTTATCGGTTACGTAATTTTACTTAGCTTTGCAGCTGTAGGTTTGTATCAATGATCTTGTGATCAATTTTAATCTGTAAATGCCTTTTTGTCGATGGAGAGGTGAAATTTAAAAGAACACAAAATCTCTTCTTAGATGATTTTAGTTGGGGTTCGGTCAAGGTAGATCCAAAAAAACACAAATTTAAAAATGTATTTTTTTAATAAAGGATTATCTGCTAACGATTCGGCTTACATTATAAGCCATCTTCAGTCATGGAAATGTGAACTTAGGGACAGGACGTCCTCTCTCATCTTCATGATAGCCCTGAAGATGGCTTACAATGTAAGCCGAAACGTTGGCAGATAATCCTTTATTTAAAAAATACATTTTTAAATTTGTGTTTTTTTGGATCTACCTTGACCGAACCCTAACTAAAATCATCTTAGAATAATATCTACGGTCAACAAACAAACTCTCTTTTTGAACAAAATTCTCTTCTTCTCAGTTATGACTTTTCATACATATCTGCACATTTCACGATTGTCCAATTGCAAATACCTCTCCATGTCGAGGACAAATCGTGGATATAATCAATTACATGCCCTTTCTCTTGGACCTTGTTGTATAAAAGAGAAGAAAGTCATAATATTTGACTTCTTTTTTTTTTTAGTAACACATTCGAAAAAAAGAAATAATGTTTCAAAAAAAAAAAGTAAAAATGTAGAAAGTAATAAATAATAAAGTTGAAAAAAAAAAAAAAAAATGTTTCAAAAAGTAGTTGCTCTTCTAAATTCGTTGTATCTGATACCGGTTATCCATAGTTACTAAACACTTCCTTTCTAATCTTCAAACAAAACAGCTAATCTTTTTTGATAAGGACCTTAAATGAAAAAAATATCAGTTATCCATTCATTTATTTCATTAATATCATGCAACTTTAATATGAGTATCATAGATATAATATATTAATATTTGATGGTGCTAGCTTTAACTAATAACCTTAGGGTTTTCTGTATGACTTAAGCAGTAGGTTCGAGAAATGAAAGTCTGTCTAGTACCATGTTGGTTTATAACTTTCTTCGAGAGATACTTTCTCCCCTGACTTTTGTTTTAACTTAAGGAAGTTACTATCAAAATTGATATAATAAATAAGAGCCTATGTTTTCTTTCGTTTTTTTTACTTTTAACAATAGAGTTTGTTGTTTAATTTCTGACTCTCTTGCCTGAACCGAATCTTCCCATAATATTTGCATAATTCTAGGGGGGGATTGGTGGAAAGGGTATTTTCTTCGGATTGTGAGAATTATAAGATTACCTTCTGGAAAGATAGAAGTACTTAACAATTCCAAAGATACATTTCAAGTGAAGGATGTTTTAAGAATCAGAGGCCGTAAAATAAATTGTTTCCTGTACTTTCAACTCACTATCAGCATCCGGATAGTAATTTGAATGATTTTTTTTTCTTCTTTGTCCGTACGTGAGTTTGAGTGGATTTGTTTTTATGCGTACAATTGCTGTGGTAATGAGGGCTTTCACGTTTGGCGTAAGGGAGATAGAGAGCTCTCGCCCCGATGTGAGATGGTGTGTAATAACAGCCTTACAAAAACAGATACACGTCCAGTGCGCGCACATCAGTATTCCAACATTGGCTACAAATTAATTAGAGCTATGTTCCCTCTCGTTCTGTCCGTCTGTTTGGCGGTTGTGTCAGTGTTGAAAGGGTTAGCTCCGACATAACATCTGCCCGCCCTCTGAGTTAGTGCTTCCTCTCGATCTTCTCTTGTCTTATTACGTGTACTACTAAGGGTTCTTGGTTGGGCGCCCAACGTCTGAGTGTGGGTCTGTGTGTGTGTGTGTGTGCGCGCGCGCGCCCAGATCAGATGGGTTGTGTGTGTGTACTGTGGGAAACAATGTTGGCCGGAGGAAAGGCATATATAAAAAAATAAATAAAAAAAATACAAAACTCAGGATTGCACACCTGGAGTTCAAGGGGCATTTGTTTCTCTACAACCACAAGAACGCTTTCATTATGTCCGTACACTTTTATAGTCAGAAATATTGTTTGCATTGAAATCAACCATTACAATTAAAATGTTATTTTAGCCAAGCTCTCGATGACTTAATAATTAACAATAACTAAATTACTGTAAAATTTTTAATTTTTTTTTCAATTTAATTAATCAAATAATTATTTTATGAATTAAAAAAAAAGTGTCTTAAAATAAAAATATTTTCCCTTAATGCCGCGTGAATTTTTCTTAATTGCTGCCGAATTGATGCTGGCTGTTCCCAGAAGCATACCAGGGATTAATTTTTTTTTTTTTAATTATTGAATAAAAGGAATATAGAGCCAAAATTACTTAACAAATAAAATAATAATAATAATAATCACTCTGATTTAGTAACGATATAACTGGTAAATTTTTTTTTTCAATAGCCAAATTTTTAAGACTAATATAGTCAAATTACTTTCTTGATATTGATATTTTGGTGTATATGGTTATTATAAATATTATGATTAACTGTAAGAACACTTGCGTCTAGTAATACTGTGTTTTAATTCAACTATTGAGGGAAATTGTAGTAATCCTTTTATATAGTTTTAAAAAAAAATTCCATTAATTAAATATTTTTTAAAATCACGATCGTCATGAAAGAAAGAGATTTTTTTTTTTTTTTAATTTGAAGAGGTTGAATTCTCAGACAGACGCACACGAAACACACAAGAGACGAAAAGCGAAGGGGGTGAGAGAGATAAGAGAGGCAAGGGTAGTCGCCCTCTCCCCTTGCAGCCCTCCGTAATAATAGCAGACGTTCCCTCCCCCCACTTGTAAGAGATGGAAATCTCACCCCCACGTCGTCTCTCACCGGCCTACTTCCCTCTCATCGCACTGGACACTTGACACTTCAACTGACCGTCTGCATGACTTTACATGAAACGCCCTCTTGTGGGGTCAATCACTTTGGCCAATCTGAATAAAAGAGTTGTACAGAAATTAAATAAATAGATACCAAAACTTTTTGTACAGAAACACTTTGAACATACTGGCTTAACTAGTTTATTACCCTAAAAATTTGAACTGTTGAATGGCCTAAAATGTTTTTTTTAATTCAAATATCGAAAAATGTTATATTTTTTTCTTTATTATTTTTATAAATTTCATCGCAATTTTATTATCATATAATATTTATTGAAAATTGTTTATCTCACCTTTCATCTATTAACTAATAAGTCAGTAAATTGTACTGTAACAGTTTTATTTTATCTTACATTATTTTTTTCTTTAAAATGACTATTGATAGAAGCTTAGAAGCAATAACCCTATTCTCTGGCTTGTTTGTGCTTAACTTTAACAATTGCTTTTGTACGATGAACTTATGAATGACAATTCCATAATATAAATATTATAGCTTCTAAAATAATAAATTCCTCTCAAAATCATTAATTAATTAAATATCTGAGTTTAATAATTTAATTACTTACCTACTTAATTTTATTTACATTTTATTATTTAATTTTGTAGGCAGGTTTTGAATTTAGATAAAAAATAGAGTTAAGAATCTTGTAAAAGGTTTTTATTTCCTCTTACCCTATACAATCTTCTTTCAATGCTTTCGGAATCTAAAAAACAAAATTTGTTGATGATTTATAACAATAATTGAGAAAATTGTTAGTGACAATGGTTGATGTCTCTTCTCATCAATGTTTTTCCTGCTAAAATTTTATGTTTCCTGAAAAAAATGTATCAGATAATGAAGAGATTATTTAATATAATTTTCTGCTTATAATTCTAGACTAATTCTTAATGATGAGCTAAATTAAATTTTAGAAAGAAGTTAAAAATTCAATTTTAATAAAATATAGCTTTTACCCTCAAAAGCTTCTATCGGAGATCTAAATCACAAGTTTTGCATACCCTTGATGAAATTATTGATTTTTTTTTTTAATTAAAAATGAAATCACTCCGATGTCAGGATGTTGACTTTCATTCAAGACATGTCGAACTCCAGAGTGATGTTGAATAGTACTTCTGGGGAAAAAAAAAAAGAAAAAAAGTTGGGACAATAACTGGCTGGGGTAGTTGTGAGAGTGAAGCTGCGACGAGGCCAATTCCCGAAAAGTTTTCTCAGAGGGGTGTGAACCCTTATCATTTTTCGAGATCCTTTACAGAAACTCCCCCAAAACGAGCACTTTCCTCCAATCAGGCTCCCATTCGGTAAGATAAACGCCATATCCGTCGCCATTGAAAGTTTAATGTTTCAATGGGTGGAGCATATTGTTATTTTTCTGGCCGGCACACCCTTGGGGAAGGTTATTTTGTAAAAAAAAAATTATCACATGTCAGCCGGAAAATCCTCTTGCATTGAAGAGAGATATAGTTAATAAAAATTTATATTTTGGTTTGTTTTTTAAAAATATTTTAATGGAGAGTGCACCACCTTGTGAGGATTTTTCAACATGCTAAAAAGTTGTAAATTCAATCTAAATGCGTTGTCTTTTCTTAAAAACCTATGGTGTTTCATAAAATAAATGAAATTTCGAGATTGTTTTTTGACTGGAACCAATACAATTTCTATATTATGGGTTATTCTAGGTCGGTCGTCAATTCCTTCTGCATCTAACTAAGGCGACTCCGTCCGAATTTCCATATTGACTCGCATGCCAAGAACAAAAAGAAAAACAGATCAAGATCCAATAAACAGTTTCAAGAAAGTAAAACCTTTCATTTTTAACTCGATTGGTTAATTAACTTTTAAAATTTCAAATTCTCGAAGGTCAGTAATTTCAATGGAACTTTTGAAGATGATATAAAAGTAAATAGTTTATAAATAAGACCGAGATCGTAGAGAAACGAACGTCGGAAAAGAATTAGAAGGGTAGTGATGGGAACGTCAATTTTTGTTGAGAAATAGGGGGGGGGGGGTCTCGGGATGGCGTGTGCTGCAATCAAACATTCTAAGAGAGACCCAACATTGATAGATGGAGCTAGCCACGAACCCTAATCTCTCGTTCGCCATCTTAATCTCCCCTGTCGCTAGGCCTATATTTTCTTTTTAAAGTTGTCTTGGATAAGGTTTCCCGGTGGTTATACCAAAGGGGGAATGACACGTTGTCATTAGGGGAGTCCACTGAATTTATACCTGTCGATCAACCAATAAATGTGATGAAGTCATAGAGAATTGGTTCACTCAAATACAGATGATGGGATATCAAGCAAATTACTATATCCGCTCAAACACACAGGTAACCGATCTAGAATCAGCCATGGATTACCTTAATCTTCTTTTCAGTTTTGTTTACTGAGTTTTGTGGGGACGGATGAGAAAAAGTTTATTTTTTTTAATTGACTTCTGGAAGGCAATAGAAAAATACTAATGAAGAGATTTGACCCTTGAGATTATTAGTAGATGGTTTTTGTTGGGGTTCGGTCAAGGTTGATTTAAAAAATATGTGTGTTTTTTATTATCTGCCGGCTTTTCGGCTTATATTGTAAACCATCTTCAGGGTATATATATTCTTTTTCAAAATAGGATGAGTTCGATATTGGTAAAAATTGTGCTGTTTTGAGGGATACCAAATTACAATATCTTGATATAAATAATGTTATAGAAAAATATATAAAGTTTATATGACTCTACAACATAATTTGCATATTCTGCAGTATATTTATGTACATACATAATATGAGATATATTTGTGAATTTAATTAGGAGGGTTGATACGCCTTCTCAATTAGTTCAAGAAGCTTTCCTTTTTTCTTCACTGCCATTACGTCATCAAATTTTCTAGTTGCACTTATTTATTTACTTTCAAATAATTGCTATACTTGGATAATGTGCTTAGCTGCATGACACACTTTTTTATATATTTATTTTTAATTTATTTTGCAATTAGTATCGGTCTAACATTTTAGGCTTATGTATTTATATGTATTAATTAAAATTGCTATTCGATGCAACAGAAAATAAATAGCTCTCTTTCAATAAATTAAATACGTTTTGTTTACAGAACTGTTTCTCTGAGTAATATATACGTTCAATTAATATAAGCTAGTTCTTTTAACGTTTGAAACTTTTTATGGTAAGATTCAATAGTACATTATTTAAAACTTTTTAATAACTTTTATTTCAAGAAATCAATAAAAGTTTTATTTTCGAATTTTTTGTTATTGTTCTAAACTTAAATGAATACATCTTAATAAATAACTAAATAAAATGATACTTCATTAGAATATATTCTATGACTATAGAAAACCATATTCTATTAGGAAACTGTTACTCATACACTTACATTATTACATCTTTGATTATTCACCTACTGAACACAGAACTAGCTTGCATAATAGAATTTGTGTAAATCTCACTGTCGAATTATAAAATAGGTCAATTACGCAGCCTATTTGATCTGAATAATGTATTTGTTTGATGACAATGTGGTGTCATCGCTGATAACGGCC
>KZ808964.1:117277-128373 GCA_000696205.2 Oncopeltus fasciatus
TATAAAATATAAAATAAAAAATAAAAATAGAACCTGATGTACTAATTTACAATATCAATCACATGAGGAGAGAAGGTACCAATGACACCACTCTCAAATTATTTACAGATTATGTCCCCAGGAGGTCACGGGGCCATCTTCGTTTGAGTCGACTCCCGTCGTAGGGGTTGGAGTTGGAAGACATGGTCTGTGCTAGTGGATTAGGATGGTATGGCAGTTTACTTGATCAGTATTGCAGGCCAAAAGTGTCAACTTCTTTCTTGATTAAGTCATTCTCAGAAATTTACAAGGATATAAATAATTCATCAGAAAAAGATAACATAAGCTTGTAACAGCAATCTATCTTGAAGTTTGTTTGTTTTTTTTGTTTTTTTTTTATGCTCCTATCCCAGGTTCCTGACTTGTCAGGAATATATCCGAGCACGAATTTTTCCTTCTCGAAAAGTACGATTAGAGGAATTATTGGGAAAAAAAATTCTTTTAAAAGCATTTTTTTAAAACATAATTCATTAACTAAATATCTGAAACTTTGACATGATCAAAAAAATTAAACAAGTTTTAAACTATAATTGGTTCTTTGGGACGATACAGCTTAATAAGATTAACCCGTGTTAATGATAATTTATTTCATGAATTGCCGTTGTTTAAGTAAGAAAATGTGCAAGGTTATCCAGGATGCATGTGATGTTTCCGTAGTGGAAGGTTAGGCCGTCCAAAGAGGTACTGGAATCTGCTCACTGATAGTGTCAAATTTATTGCATCCACCCCTTTGAGATTGAGATACCTTCTTCATCGACAAAAGACTTTCGATGAAAAAAAAATATATATATTTTTTATCTGTGTGAAATCTGAATTATTTCAGTCGGGACATTAAATTCCTTGGAAGAAAGTGTACTTAAGCTAAATCAAATTTATTTTTTCTGGTCGGATTAAATGGTCATCAATGCTTCCTGAAAGTATAGAGACAATCCTCAGAGCCTCTTACCCTGTAACAGACACACTTTGACTGTGCTGTTACATATGTGGTATCCTTTTTTTGCTGGGCAAGGTAAGGGATATTTTTAATATGGCGGGTCCAAGCCATATGTTTGGCGGTCTTAGCGAATCGCCTACCATCCCCCAACAGATCCCCAACAGGGCCTCCTCAAGGAGAAATAAACTTGTGAGGGGGAGGGGGGAACAAAAAAAAAAAACTCACCCGTAGGCGCGTAGTTGCAACTGAAATTGCACGTCCCACCGAGCTCCGTTTACAGCCCTTTCTCCGCCCACAGCCCTCTAATGGCTGACTGTAAAACAAATATAAATCCCTAGGAATTATCCCACCTCCTGCGGGTATTTCCATTTACACCTAGTTATTTAATTAATTCACTCGTGGGGGGTCCGAGGCTCCTTCTTGGTCACTCCTTGGTACTTCTGGAAATCTAGATGTGGGATTAGCTATACTAAATAATAGGATAGGCAGTTTCTTATCTATGAAAAGTCCTTAAAAATTTGCTTCCCTTAAAACTGAATCCTTATAAGTTGATGGCCTTTTGAGATGTCCGGAAGACTTTCTATATTCTTATACAAAATTACTACAAAACCTTTAGCACAAGCAGTACTCTTGAATTACAGTTTTAATTTTCCGGTTTTTTTTTTTTGTTGTTTTTTTTTTGTTAAAATCAAAGCAAATTAATTCCAAAAAGGAAACCAATAAGATAAAAAAAACCTTATTTTATCACAGAGACAATTACTGTAATTGCCAGAAATAAATAAATAACCTAAATGACAAATAAGTGTATATTCTTCTCCGTGAGTTGTTAAGTATCAACGTTTGAAACGGCTTAAGAAAAAATCAAACCTTATAATTTCATTTAAAAATAAATACAAAAAAATGAAGAGTTTCCCATGCTAAATTTATGATGTAGGCATTAAATATAAATGCTATAATAATATAAAAAATAAATTAAACAATAGTTGAATATTAATATGATTTATCATAAAATTTTCTCAATAAAAACTTTTTTTAAATTTTTTTTTGCACAAATTACTGAAAAATGAGGGTTATTTTGATTTTAAAAACTTCAAAAGTCGAGAAATTATCAACATATTATTTTTTTTCTAATAGGTTAAAAGACAGATAGATTGCACCTATTAAAAAAAGAGAATATGATTCATCGATTATATTACTAAGCTGCAATAAATACATTCATGGCATGTTTTATTTTAAATTTATACAATATGTGCAGTAAATTTTAGCTGTGTTAAAAGACACAAATTGATACAGATAATTTAAAATTATTCTGTAAAGTATTAAATCATCAAAGATTAAATATTTTTTTGTCAAACAAATAAAAAGTGAAAACCTCATTTTTAAAATACTTTAAAAGTAGACATTAAATAAAAATTTCAAAGGTTATCCTTTATTGAAAGGTTATCTTTTGATGTTATGATAAATCCATCATGGAGTAACCTAACAGTTCAAACATAAAAGTTTTGAATACAAAATATAATAAAGTAAATAAATTGGGTTTTACGGCCATTTGAAATAAATAACTGCATTTATAAATTTATTTATTATGACTGAGGGAAAAGTAAAATTTGACCCTGGTCTCTCTGGCTTGATTGATGAACGGTCTCATATAATGAATATGTGCATTATAAATGTTAACATATTTGAGCTAATGTTCCAACGGATTTGAATAATGAGAGCGTATCCCCTCCCTCGGGGAATAGAATAACAACGGGGATTTTAATGGAAACACGGTCAATAATTAGTGACGAAAGTGAGTCGAAATAGCGCGGGCCATTCTCTCACATCCGGCTTTTGTCAAAATATCTACTTAAATATACCTCAATCTGTAGTCAAATTTCACTTGTCATTTTTGCTACTAATTTTACCGTTGTCAGGGGACTACTGCGCTAGCAGTGACAACGGCTGTTTCTCTGAATTACATAAAAGATCATAACCACAGCGCTGCATTTGCTAATATCTGTGTTCAGCGTGTCCATTTGTTTAGTCCAGTCAAACTAGATAATATATTTGATATTGCGCACTTATATATTATTAAAACCATGAATTAAACATTAGTGCTTTCATATATATATATATATACTTCACGCCCTTCCTCAGTGAGGAGTGAAGAAAGAGAGAGTGGCCCCATTATTTTAATTATATTTTTATATATATACACACACACATATAATCTCGCTTCAGACAAAATAGATGGGAATCAAATGTTACGGATGTGAGACCCTCGGCATACTTGTTCATTGATGAATTGTCCTCAATTGAGGCTGGGTGTTTCCGGGAGCACACTAGGAATCTTCTGGGTCATTATAAACAGAAATATATAAAAAAATAAATTAACTATAAACTGCAAGCATAGAGAATTGTATAAATTCGCGAACTCGACCCTATTCCTGATAGTCGTTTTTGTTTATTTTTTAAAATATCATGAATTGTCAAAATTAGAGATA
Source organism: Oncopeltus fasciatus (assembly GCA_000696205.2). NCBI lineage: Eukaryota > Metazoa > Arthropoda > Insecta > Hemiptera > Lygaeidae > Oncopeltus > Oncopeltus fasciatus. The sequence goes on from KZ808964.1 coordinate 120,737, forward strand.
TCTAAACGGAATTTTCAAAACCCTAAATGAGAAAATCATTTGTGAATGAGACAAAATATTTTTTCTGAGGGGTGGTTTACCTATTCAATCCTCTCACTATTAATTAACGTTATCTACAGCTCAAGCCAACCTTGAAGTCTGACTTAGGCAAAGAAACTCTTAAGATTTATTTGAAAAAAAAAAAAAAAAAAAGTGAAGACATACAAGACAGATGAACATTTACATAAGATACGGTGGTCTGTCGGCAAGTTGGTTAAGACGTTAACCATTTGTGGAGCAATTAGAGAACACAGTGGTAGATCATGTTCGGAGGGCACATGCCAGACCACACCTGCCAGACAACTGCCCTGAACTATTTGTCTTAACTATTATTTCCAGCTCATTCACTAACGCTGCTAGGGGATAGTCAATTATCCTGTCACTCTGTTGGCACGTAGTTAAATTTCAATTGACAAAAAAGAAAAAAAAAAAGTATGAGAAAAAAATAAAACAATGAAATTGAGGAAGTGGTAGACAGTTAATTTTTTCTGTTAGCCTTATGAATCAATGGCTGTGTAATTCATATTTACCCTGAGTGCGTTTTTTTGTGTGTGTCTAGACGGCTGAACAATCACCAAAAAAAAATTGGTAAAAAAAAAGAAAAGAAGTGTGCGCTCACGCCGTTTAAACAAAGGAGAGTAAGGGGTGAGGGTATCATCGAGGAGGGGTGCGGAATAAAATGTAGGAGGGTCCGGTGGGTGGGACGAGAGTGTCGAGCAAAAAAGAACCTACCCTTAGGGGGAAAAAAATAGGGGAGGAGTTAGAGAAAAAAACGTAAAAAAAAAATCAACGCGAGGGGTGTGGCTGTCACAACATCGGTGGAGGGGTGTGGCGGGAGGGGTGGTAGGCCGCGGCACTTTTTTGCAGGTTGGCTAGTAGCTGAGGGCGGTTTTTTTCTCTTCTTTTTCTCCGGACGGCTAGTAGCTCAGGGGGTGTGGGTATTTTTTTTTACTCCCGGGGGTGGAGTCTCCTCCCGGCCAATCCGGGACGATTTTTTTTTTCCCCTTTGCTCCCGGATTGGCCGACTTACTCTCTGGTCCCTACAAAATGGCGTTTTACAGGACAAAGGCATTTTTTAGGTTTTCTCTTATTTTAGTTTTATTTATTTTTGTATATTAAGATAAGTTAAATTATGGCAATAATTTATATTCTTTCCATTTTTAATATATTCCATTGTTTTAAGTTACATTTCGGCTTTTACAGAGCAGACATTAGACATCTGATCAATCTTATTGTGGCTAGCCATTGGCTGGCGAATTACTGTGTTAACCCTGTGTTTAACCCAATTGGACACTGCTTCACAAATCTATATTGGACATTTTACCCTCACTTATCCTTAGAGACCATTTTCTTTCCACAATCGTTTTAATTTTCTATAAACTTTTAGACTTACTGCTGTGCTATATGATAATGTTCTTGGGTTTAAAGATTTTTCTGGTACCATTTCAGAATTTTAATTTTTGGGCTGAGGGAAAAATAAATTGTTTAACAAAATCAATTCAATTTTATTGAATTATTATAGCAGGTGAGCAAACTGTCGAAAATAATAGTGGGAGCCGCTAAACCCCAGAAATATCCCGCTAACGGAATACGGTTTAGGATTAAACAGTTTTCGATTTGGGCGATGCTTTGGGCTTGAACAAACGTCACCAAGCCGTCTCCCGCGCACCGGAGCCCTCTTAGCGCACGGCTGATTTCACCCTAAAGGGAGAGGAAATGATATTTGTATATTGATTTTGAGCCCCTATCCTCCCCCAACCCCCTTCGCAACTAGCGCTACCTAGCGAGCATATGTGCACACACTCGGGAGCCCAGGCGCAAATGGAATAGAGGGAACGCACAAAGTTATTCCAGCAAATAGAGAGAATGGAGGCTAGTCTCACGCGCCCAAATCAATTAACATAAAAGGGAAGAGTACTTATATGAAACTGGTCCAAGTTAACGAGTCAGGTACGTAAATTACGCGCCTAGTTGAAGCCTCTCTGAACCAGTCAAAAATATAATGATTTTCTTATATTACTGTACTTTGTAACTTTTGCCATAAGAACTTATAAGAAACTATCATACCTTCTATTATCCGTCTGAAAACCATCTTCTGTTGGCGAGCGCTTTCGGACATTATCCACCCTCTATATTCATTGGTAGTGAAAATAACCCTTTAGATTATTTACTTATATGAAATATTGTACTTGGTACATGCGCATATCGTATTTTGACAAAAACCTCATCAATAAGCTTGTAACAGCAATATATCTTGAAGTTTTTTTTGAAAAAATGCTCCTCTCCCAGGTTGCTGACTTGTCAGGAATATATCCGAGAACGAATTTTTCAATCTCGAAAAGTAAAATAATAGGAATTATTTGAAAAAAAAAAAAAAAAAAAAATCTTAGAAAAGCATTTTATTTTATACAATTCATTAACTAACTTTGTAAAAACTTGATAAAAAAAAAAAATTAAACAAGTTTTAAACTATAATTGGTTGTTTGGGAAGATACAGCTTTATATGTGGTTATGAGTTCACCGATTTTTTTGTTATTAATACGAGAATCGATGGAAGAACCTGATGTTTTAATTTACAGGGATATAAATAATTCATCAGAAAAATATAACATAATCTATCTCACTTAAGATTAACCTGTGTCAATGATAATTTATTTGATGAACTGTCGTTTTTTTATGTTAGGTTATGTGTAAGGTTATCCAGGATTGCATGTGATGTTTCCTTGGTGGAAGGTTAGGCCGTCCAAAGAGGTACTGGAAAGTGAATTGCTAAGCTGGCGGGGGAGGCCGGGTCTGCCTGGATTCCTACACCTTGTTACTACTTTCACTCTTTTTCTCTTTTACTTATTTTTATTCTCCCTCCCCCCTTGTGTATTTTTTATCCACCTGACTAGCATGCAAGATTTAGAGTGAGAAGGGTCGTTCCCCCCACCCTGTTCCGAGACCTACCCCAACGCAGAATGCGTTAGCCTTGCTTAGTGCTATTCACATAAATTTTCAGCTTGGCAAAGAAATAAATAAAAGTAATCTCTTACTTTAGCCGTTGTACCATACAAGGATATCCTATTCTGTGAAATATATATTTTGTAAAAGACTACTTCCAGAAAAAAAAAAAAAAATTGTGGCTTAAGTTCTTCTAATAAATAAGAAATAAAATAAAGTTTAACACCCTTGAAAATAATTCATAATAATGAACAATATTCGATTCATTTTATTCATTTAATTTTCCTTTTGATAAGGAAATAAAAATTAATTCCTTGAGGCAAAAATAAGTTTTATTATAATCTGAAGGATATGTAAATTGTAAACAAAAACTAAAACTGGTTTGAATGATATATTAAACTCTTATGACAATATTATAGGCAATAATACATCTAGATAAAACGATTTATATTTTAATAATTTGGCATCCTTCAGTGCACAATTTAAAATTTAACATAATGAAATTAAGTATGTAACTATTAAATGCAAAATGAAATGTTAAGTTGGTTGTTGAGGGAAACGGGACCAATAGTAGTGGGGGATTACCTTAAATGTTATCTTATACTAGTCCAAAAATTTTTCGATTTAGCGAAAGTAATATTTAGTTAAAGGTATATAAAAGCTCATCCTTTTTTTTTTTTTTTTTTTAATTATTTTTAGGAACTGCACAGTGAAATTGAAAGATTAGGAGAGGGAGTTTATCAGAATTTTAAATTTAAATTTTAAGGTTTATAAGTTATTTTTCTCAATGAAATTTATCATGTCGCTTTTAAATGTTAAAAGTTAAGCGGATTTCGTTATTGAAGGAAATCGGTTGAACAGGAGTGAAGGATTAGCTGAAATGTCAAGTGCTAGTAAAAAAAAACAACTATTTTCGCTAAGAATGACCTAATGTTTAATTTAGAGTAATGGAACAACACAGATTTATTTACTGATAAAGGACATATTCCATAAATACTGCTCAACTCCGACACTGAGGAATTCGCTTAGTTTACACAGCACTTGCGTGGCGGATTTTGTTTTGTGAGTGTGTGCTCATAACTTTGTCATATCTACATCGCTTTTACCCATAATAGTTAACTCTCAAGTGGAAAAAACTAAATTATTTTATATTTAAATCATGATAATTGTGGTAAAGTAATCCGACATTTCATTATGAATTTTAATCGTAGAGGGAGATAGAAAAAAAACCTCTCTACCTCAGCCGAGAATCGAACCCGGGTCCCCCACTTTCTGGGCGGGTGCGCTACCATTACAACACCGAGGTAGTTGAGAGCTTCACTACACCACTAGTCTGACCGCCAAGTATCCTCTTGTACTAGGTGGAGCTGATATTGCTAGCTATTTATTAGAATCTAGTTTGGCAAAGCATTTCATTATTAATTTGAATCGTACAGGGAGCTAAGAAAAAGCTCTGGTGTGGCCTGGATTTGATTCCCGGCTGAGGTAGAGAGTTATTTTTCTTGTTCCCTGTACGATTCAAATTATTTTGTTGTTTTTTTTTTTCAAATCCTAATACAAGAAAAAAAAAAGTTGTTATGAAATAATTCCAGCGCTTTTTGTGTTTTATGCGCCACTGTTTTTCCTCTAAATGTCTAATAGGAAAGGAAAATTGTGTATCTGGAAAGCGATTCTACCCCCACCCTCTCCCATTATTGCACCGCCATATGATGTTTGTCTAAACATAATGTTGAAATTAAATACACACCCCGGGTTTCAGTTTGAGGGATTTCGGATAAATCCGGTACGCGTGCTTCTGAAAGGACCCCTTTTGACTGTTTCAGTTTGAGTGGGATTTAATTAATAAAATAATTAATTTATCCTGCACCCATCATTGCTGCATCGCGAGATACGGAGCTATGACATCCAATTAGCCGGCCTCTCTGTTTTATTAAACATAAGTTATTATTTTATCCCGTTCTTTGCTCGCTTAGACATTTTCATGATGAAAGAACACTACAATAATAATATTTTACTCTTGGGGAATATTTATATTCAGATGGAATGATGTTTAAAATATTTATCCAAATTAAAAAAAAAAAAAAAAAACTCTAGCAATACACAGCAATTCATGGCAAGCAACCTAGCAATACCTTGAAATTTATGCCTAGCAACCTAGCAATTTAGACATAGCAATCTAGTAATTCATGCCAAGCAACCTAGCAATTTATGCTAAGCAACCTGGCGATAATTAGCAATCTATTCTAAGCAGCCTGGCGATACCTAGCAATTTATGCCAAGCAATTAGCAATTTATGATAAGTTACCAAGCAATTATACCTGGCATATGTACAATTTCATTTTACGTTGGACTCCACGACGTATAGTGCACCGGATTCCAAACCTCTTACTCAAGCTTTTTTTGATCTGCACAAAGACCTATTGAACACGCACCCGCGGCAACGCACTATTTAATTAAAGAATGCNTAAATGTTTTATTAATTCATAAAATATATTATTAATGATGAATAATGAAAAATATACAATTCGAATGTATTGATAAATAAAATTCCATTTTTTTGTACATATAATATCATGCTTGGAACCACGATTAGTTCAGGGACATCATGTTGCTGTTTGTGTCCATCTTCATTTACTAAATTATTTTTATTTATTCAGAAACTCTTAGATTAGATAGGTTTTATATAGGATGAATTGCTGTTGTACAAATAAAATGTTTTCTTACTGATAAATACTACTATTTCAAGGGAAATATTATCCATGATGTAGTTGGTAATAATATGGTGGAGCAAAACGCAATAGTCTTCGTATTATTCTCTGCCCCTTTTTCCGGGCTCTATCCCTCTTTTTTGCGCTATATTTTTTGATCAGGAAACCCATGTTTCCATGGACCATTTCTCACAAAAACGTCTCTCACGTTTTGCATTAAAAAGCCTGTCGTATAATAATGTTATTAATACATTTATCTTTGTAGTAGCCATAAAAAATTTCAATTCTATGTCTACAAGAAAGATAACTGAGTAATATCCACTAACGTTATTAAAACTTTTTATGTTTATAATAATATATAAGTTTTCTATATTCCTAGCATATATTATTCATACATGCATGGTGTAATCATTTGTATAATTTGTGTTATCTTTATTTTTATTTCCTTGACCTAGGTTTATTTATTCGTTATTACTTTTATGAATGCTGTGATATGAAATATTGATTTTAAGTTCCTCTACTCATTTAATAGTTTATGCAAATTGGGAATTCGTGGATCAGGGCATTTTTTCCAACAACTTTAATTTTTATTGTACGTGGTTCTTTAAGCCTAAAATCAGAGCTACCTGCAGAACACGTTCCAACAAAGCCTCGTCGGAGAAAGATGGGGATAATTCTTCAGTTCACTCATCACTCATCATCAGGCCAACAACAGGGGCTTTGTTTACTGAACTCACCTGCTTGCTAATTACACCGGACTATGGGTCCGAGCGTGTCTGTCCCATGTATTTGTGTGTTTGGTTTGAATTATAATAACCGGCAGAGGGCTCTGGGTACACATAATTTGTTATTCACGGCCCGAGTCAAAATTAGGTCCATCTCGAATGGCGTACAGCCGGGTGGGTGTTTGGGTCCTCTCTTGTTTGCCTCGTATTTCCGAATGAATCCCATTCACCGCTCTCTTCCAACGAATTATTATTTACAGAATTTGGCATACAGGGGGGGGGGAGGGGAGGATTCCAAGAGTACCGGCTTTCCCGGACTGCTGTTTCCAAAACCACTACATTTATACCTACAGAACGCGTTGTATATATGCATTTGCACGGATGTATAAACACACCAAGTGGAACAACTGTGAATATATTAATATTAAGAGCGGTATTGTTTTCCTTTGCCTACTATTGGAAAGGGAAGGAAAGTGGTGAAGCTATTTGGTGACGCCATTTATCTCTATGTATTAATTACAATCGTAAATAGTAATGATAAGTCATGATGCAAATTCTAATTACATTCTGCCTAAGGCTAAGTTTATGCTGAAAACAATTACACACAATTTCCTTCCTGCATTTTCTGGAAAAGCTTACAAGCTCAGTATTATACTTTTTAAAAATTAAAAATATTTTTAAAAATTTGTCTTATAGTTAATTCCTATTCAATTACATTGATCAACTGGGGAAGAATTATTTTTAGTAATCATCAAATTGTAAACATTCGTACAATATCGGTTATACATTGAATCCTTGGTCACACCTTTGTCCAGCCATATTGATCAAAAGAAAGAAAACTAGAAATTGTAAGTAAAGGATATTTTTTATTTATTCTGCTATTTTTGGATTTTTTTTTTTTGTTAGTAATTTCTCAGTTTATTATAAAGGGTCCAGTATTATTTCTGACTATTTTAGTTGTACTCATAAGGGAATTGGAAAGGATAGCAATCATTTTTGGATTTTTTTGACTATGTACTCTCCAACCCCTTTCACAGGGTATTCCAAAGAAAATAAATTAGCAATGAAGGTGACAGCTAAGCCTTCAGGGCTCCTCAAGACTGGAGAGGACGGAGCTAAACAATGACTGTGTGCAGTGCTGTGTTTGGTGAGTGGCGACGCTCAGCACACAGACCACGCCGCCTGTAAACATCGCTTGCACCGACTGTGCACCTCCCCCCCC
>KZ808965.1:16323-27644 GCA_000696205.2 Oncopeltus fasciatus
CATAAGTGGTAAATGCACCGGCCCGGATAGCAGGGGATCCAGGTTCGAGTCCTGGCTGGGACAGTTAGATTTTTTATTCTGTTCCCTTGCACTAAAAATTATCTAAATTTACGTGGGATTAAAGACCACAAAATAAACAATATTTAGGAAATCTACAATGTTTACACAGCTCCTGCATTACAGACAACTGTTTTTGATTGTTATAAATTCTGCCATTGGAAATAATTTCTTATTTATACACAAATAGAATAATATATTCAAAAAATAAACGATACAGAGAAACCAGATTGGGTCGTAATCGATGACAAATATATTGGATGTCACATTATATTATCACCGTTCAGAACATTCTCTTAATTTTCATTATAGCCTGCCAAGTAAAGGAATCAGGGGTTATTTATTTTGTTTAAATTAGGTTGGGCTTAAGGAGGTAGGGATAAAAGGATAAACAAATAATAATAACTAGTTTATAATTAGTTGGAATGTACTAATGAGTAATAAGTGAAACAGGAAGACATTTATAATTACTGAGAAGTTGTAAACGCGGAGGAAGTTAAACTATAAGAACTTTATACACAAGTGGAATGTGTTAAATGTGGAGAAAGTGAAAATGGAGGATGTTTTTAATTACTGAGAAGTAGTATAAGTGGGGAAAGTGAAACTGGAAAATGTTTATAATTAAACAAAATATGGTAAACCTGAAGAAAGTTAAATTGGAAGAAGTTTATTAATAAGTGGAATGTGGTAAATAAGGAGAAAAGTAAAACTGTAAGATGTTTACAGTTACTGAGAAGTGGTAAATCAAGAGAAAGTGATAATTATTAACATCTTCCACTTTCACTTTTTCCACTTAATTTTAAACATCTTCCATTAAGTGAAATGGGAGTACTTACTGGAAAATTCTTCATTCCAAATGGAAGGAGAGTGAGGGCTTCTTACAACAAATAGGAAGAAGACGGAATTGCATTTATTGCATTTATTTCTGCACCTGGGTTAGGGATATCAGTAAATGTTAATTTTATCTACAGGGGAATTTAACTCTCATCATCTAGTTTCGACATTGGTCAAAATTACAAAGAAAATAATAAAAAAATTCTAAATAACCTTAGGGTCAGACATCAATTATGATGGTTGAGAGGCAAAACTGTTTTTAAATAGTCTGCCGCTAAAAATATGTGAGAACCAATCCAATTTGTCCTATTTCAATTGAGTCAAATAAGAATTTGATCACATCAGCCGGAAAGGGCCATAAGACAGACACACAGGAGTTGCGTTAACCTGGGCGAATGTATACTTGAAAATATGCATTTCGTAGAGTATAAACCTTATTCCAGTTGGCCTGATTTAACTTAATAATGAGATTGCACACACACACACACACACACACACGCACGCACGCACGCACGCACGCACACACACACTCACTCACTCACACACACACACACACACACACACACGCACGCACGCACGCACGCACGCACGCACGCACGCACGCACGCACGCACGCACGCANACACACACACACACACACACACACACACACACACACACACACACACACACACACACACACACACACACACACACACACACACACACACACACACACACACACACACACACACACACACACACACACACACACACACACACACACACACACACACACACACACACACACACACACACACACACACACACACACACACACACACACACACACACACACACACACACACACACACACACACACACACACACACACACACACACACACACACACACACACACACACACACACACACACACACACACACACACACACACACACACACACACACACACACACACACACACACACACACACACACACACACACACACACACACACACACACACACACACACACACACACACACACACACACACACACACACACACACACACACACACACACACACACACACACACACACACACACACACACACACACACAACAGGTATATGTAACGAGCACACACACTTTCAAATCCTTATGACAAATACTATCTCTCTAAATAAGCTAACACAATATATAACAATACAATTACTACTACTGACAAAATAGAATGGAATTTCCACAAAATGTCAGAAAAATTGTTTGATAAGTAGAAAAATTGTGTCCCTTGTATTAGCTGTATCACAATAACTAATTGTAAGCTTACAACACTCGCCCCCACTCTGCAGACAAGGCCATTTACTGTGCTCACCCCGACTTCACCCTCCCCAGTTGGTCACCCCTGATTAGGACTTGGTCAATATTTTCGGAGGAGGTAGCCCTTTTACTGACCTGAAATGGTTGGCTGATAAACAGCAGCCCTTAAACCAATAAATAATTTAAAGGGTTATTTTCACTGCCAATGAATATTGAACTATCATACCTTCTATTATCCGTCTTCATTGGTTTCTGCAAACCATCTTCTGTTGTCAACTACAGACAGTGACAGTGAACACATGTATTCGGGCAAGAATATGGACAATGTCCAAAAGCGCCCGCCAACGGAGAATGGTTTGCAGAAACCAATGAAGGAGGATAATAGAAGGTATGATAGTAATAAATAATTGTATCAAGCATTATAACTTTTTGAAAAATTTTAAAATTAAAGATTTATTTTACCTCATTCAATCAAACTTAAAACTAAATGGAATATTAAACATAATTCTCATACAATATTCTTCATTTTCAAATAAAAAGAAGTTAAGAAGAGAAGAGTTAAAAAAAAAATAAACAAGTTGAAAACTAGAATTTTATTATTTATAGATATAATTCAGTTATCAAAGGTATTTTTATTATTGGCTTAATAGATAGTCCCATCATTTTAGTACACATTCTCAATCGATGTCAATCTCATCAATTGGAATCTTACCCAAAATTTTGGCGACAACTTCTTGAAAGTAAGCAGAAAATGTTTCAGATATTACCGGCCTCAACATCAGTGCTAAATCATGCCAATTATCATTCAACAATTTGTTTGCTTCTTCACCTAAAAAAAAAAAAAATAAACATAACAGAAAAATTTATTATTCGTAGTCATTTCAAAGAGATTAGTGAAGTATTTGAGAGTGAAATTGAAAAAAACAAATAATTTTAATTTGGAGAATAATAATTTATTCATTCCAGTTATATTCAAATTATTTATCATATACTTTTTCTACTTTAATAGTTATAATTCTTTTGTTAAAATACCGTTCAGCCGCCTTAGGTTATGGAGTGAAGAACACTTTCAGCCACCCTATTATAAACATCCATGGCACTTGGGCAAGACTAGCAATTGGAGCCAGGCATGAGAGCTAGGCCAGTGACTCATACTCCAATTTTATTTTTACAAATTCAAAATGTTTGCAAAGAATTTAATATTGCTTCACTGAATTAAAAATATTCCATCACAATCAACATCCACACCTCAACAGCCTTCTCATCATGTACATTGACCTGCCTGTGGATTCTAAATCTTCTACAATGTATTTTCCTATTGATTTCCTCTTTCTAAATTTTGCTGGGAATTTTTGTGCTCCTTGATCTGCCCCCAAATGCTGAACTTCCCGAGCATACTCCTTTTCAAACATTTCCCATGTGGGACTAATGACCGCACTAGCTGGTCAGTAGCAATGACAGCAACAATGGGTCTGAGCCCTGAATGACTTACCTAGATATCACTGTCATCGGTGTACTCAGTAATTATACAAGACTATTTATTATCAGTGACTGCCGCAGAGCCAATTTAAACGCCAAGTTGAGAAGTCTACGGGCGAATTCAGTTCCTTACATTAAAACCTGACAACTTTATTAGAGGCAAAGGTTATACTGTATCTTCCGCTTATCCTAACCATACAATCCCTATGCTCCATTGTGACCCTGCATGAAGTCTATAGTGACTATACTTTGGCTATAGTATGAAAGGAATACCCAGTTCTCCCATAGATAGGGAGCTCTTCTGCCAATACTATATACTACATATCACACATGCACTCTTGATATTTAGGTATTATCTCTCAACTTTGTGTGTGTGTGTGTGTGTGTGTGTGTGTGTGTGTGTGTGTGTATGTTGTTAAAGACTAGGGAAGTAGGTGGCGTGAGGTCCAGACCTGTAAGGGAAAGGGCCAATTAAAGGATGACATCTGTTTCCCTTGTCTGGGAAGGGAAGCAGGGTTACTTGGAAATCCGTACAGAACCTTCTAGGCCTGCCTAGCCACTTCCACGAAGTTATAAAAGCAGCTTACCGGCGGCCCCACAAGTCAGTGAAAAGTTAGTCTCCGTCTTTTACAATATTTTTTTGGCACATCATGTGTTCAGAGCGTCGGGCTGGTCGAGGCCTTTGCAATGCCATTAATAGCAAAGTGATAAGTGACAGTGATTAACAAGTTATCTCAAGGCCTCTCAGTAAATAAGCGTATTTAATTTATTTGTACATAATACTTATTTTTTTAGGTGTAAGTAATTTCTATTTTCTCTTTATTTATGTATTAGTTAGTAAAGGCAGTAGTTGCAGTAGGTTGTGTTGTTATTAGTAGGGGTAACTATTTGTGATAATAAATTAACTTTAATTTATCTCAGAGTTCATAATTATTAGTGACCCATAGTCTGTAACAATATTATAAATTAATTTTTTATATGAGAAAGTTTATTGATAAGTCTAAAGAAAAAGCTATGCAAATTGATTTTAATACAATTTGGATATAATCATTTATTAAACATTTTTATATTGCAAATAGTAATTTTATTGTGGTATTTAATCCCACATAAATTTAAATCAATTGTTGCGAGGGAATAGAATAAAAAATTAAAAGTAAATAACGGGAGTTGATAAATAGCTATACAATGTAAGCTCCTTCGAGCATAAGACGATGTATTCGTCTTTCTCGTAGGTTAGACTCTCGACACTAGTGGTTGGAATTTAATAACTTATCTGGCTCTCTCGGTTGGGTAAGTGGACAACGCGCTTGCCCGGTTAGCAGGAGATCCAGGTTCGAGCCCTGGCTGGGACAGTTAGATTGTTTATTCTATTCCCTCGCATTAATTGACTTTTTATATTGCATTTTGTTTCTTTGTCTTAAAATAAAAGATACCACATTTGTAGCTCAATATTGGGTCACAGGCTAACCCCAACTTCTAATAGCTTTATTAACGATATATCTTTGTTGATATAAGATATTTTAGGATCAATATTTCAGTACTGCATGTCAAATATTGTTCTATTTTTAGGAGCTCTTTCTAAACTCAACAGTTCTTCTTTAAAAGAACTGCATCATAATACTGCATAACATTATTGTCAATCTTTGCTGCTTGGCAATCAATGTCAAACCAATAATTGATGGAGTTCACTGATGGAACCCTCAAAATTCCTCTGTTGATTTCTTAATAGCCTTGTTAATCCTCTTTCATCTCTACTTCAGGTTACCATCTCACTTTAATGTTCTGGTTTTAGCTTTTATACTACTACTTTCACTGTCCTTGAAAATCTTTCTGCAGAAATGCTTCTGTGTGTGTTCTGCTCATGCCTCCTCATGAGTTTGATCCAGCTATATGAAGGTTATGATCAAAGTCCATCCCTCTCATTCTTAAATTGAATTAACTCTTTATTAAAAAAATTATCTGTACATTTTTACACTTAATTTTTTGATGGGGTACATGATAAGAGTCCTTGCTCGTCTATACCGGGATGTAACCCGTCCTCAGAGAGGAGCCCAGGTTAACCTGCAATAGACTATCCGGCACCCATCTTCTCCTTATCCTAGGATAAGAAGGAGACTAGGCAGGGAGTCAAGGAGGGATCGAGAGGGGGAGAAAAATGCCAGTGCATTCACTCCCTAGGTATTAAACTAAACTGACTGGAGTAGGAGGTCCCTTGGCCACCTCCTCTTGAGGCGTCGGGGAGGGTTGTCGGGATGAACGTGGGATGCCAAGGAGAGGACTAGAGGATTTGGATGTTCTTGGATGTTTGTGTGGAACTTATCAAATCTGGAGAGGATGAGCTCGGAAGCAAAAGATACTTGCAGGTCAGAATGGATGGTTTTATTGGATACGTAGGGAGGAGTGTTGAGGATTGTGTGAAGGACTTTGGACTGGAACCCCTGGATGCATCTAATGTTTGATGGCTTCGCTGTGCCCCAAAATTCAATACCATATGTCCAGATGGGTCTGATTAATGTTTTGTAAATAGTTATTTTGTTTTCTATTGTTAATCTGGACCTGTGGTTCAGCAATCTGTAGAGCTGTCCAAAGCGTCTGTTTAGCTTTTGTCTCTTGGTCTGTAAGTGAGTCTTCCAGGTTAGTTTACTGTCTATTCTTAAATTGGATTTGTTTTTTGACCTCGTGAGAAAGTAGTCAATTTTGTGTGAGCTGTCCTACCATCCGGTTACCTCAAAGTTCCAATATTTATTTCCTTGTGCAGGAATAATGTTTCACCAATCCCTAGGTCCTATGCTGTGGCAAAGTTAACCAGGCGTTGGTTGGTGGCCATTCTCATTTATAGTGCCTACCACTTTCCATTCCATCCTAGTATCTCTTAACTTTCTTGGTATTCAAATTCCCAGCTTAATGTTATACTAGTCAAATCTAATGTGTAATCTTGGGATCTTTACAAATACTAGCACAAGTCATCCTGTTAATCTCTATCTGCATCTCTCAGAGCATGGACTCATGCAAGAGGGTAGTTTTGAAAATCTCTCTTACTCACAGGATGCACAGCCTTGAAATTATAGGCTTGAAATCAATGACTATGAATGGCTCTTTAAATTGCTAGTTGAATAAAGCTCAGTCCACTGGGCGTGATGTTTCTGATTCTTTTCAGCACACAGTGTCTATGTGCCAGACAAGTTACTTATTTAGTGAACCAGGTTATTACTTCAATGTTTGGAAGCATTATTATTATTCCTGCAAGGAAAAATAGAATTCTGGCAAATCAGAGATACATGTAAAATCTTGATGATGTATGAAGAACCTTGGTATTTTTTTATCTACTACTAGAATGATTACAAACAAATGATTTAATTTAGCAGAAGCTTTATGTCTGGGGAAGGGGGGAGGCATCATTGGGAACAAAGCTTCTCAAGCCTCTCAGGGCATATGCATCAGCAAATCTGTAGGCTAACTCTATGTCCCATCACACTCTCAAACTGAACTCTTCATAAGACCTCGATATGTATGCTTTCCCTCTCTCTTATTGACATATAATTTTACTATTTTTATATTGTATATTTATACATTTTATTTTTAACTATTATATAAATGTAATAGTTAAAAATAAAATAAAATATTTTGCTTTATTGCACTTATTTCAGTTATTAATAGATGAAAAATGTTAAACATTTGTTAATTTTTTTCAAAGTTATATGTAAAGCTCTGAAGATCACTTTATTGATTACAAAAGCTGCTTAGCTAATAAAATACTATATAAAGTGCAAAGTAGGGGTCGAGCGCTTTACCAAGTTTTCCTTTCCAGCATGTCTTTTGCCAGGATTAATGACCTAATTTTTTGTCCATTGCCATCTCAGCTTATTTACATTTAAAAATTTAAAATTCTTCTTTTTCTATTAGGTTACTTTATACACTTCCAAATGTAATGGACTCGCTTTACATATTTTAATAATTATTTTATTTACCAGTCTTGCTTACCTTTTTCTTTGTCTCCATTGAATAAATTTCCAAAATGTACTTTTACTTTTATTGGAAACACATCTAGTATGCAATATAATACATGGAAGTATTTCTTCCCTTCTCTTTCCACGGGCTTCAGACGCAATCTCAAAGATCCAGTGTTATTGTCTGAAAATAATATTAATTCATTAACAAAACCTTTCAATTTTTCTGAAACACTTAATTCATAATATTAATNTGTAGTGAATACACAAAAAGAAAAATTTTACTCATCATAATTTTTTCTATAATACCTTCTATTATCTGTCTTCATTGGTTTCTGCAAACCATGTTCTGTTGGCGAGCGCTTTCGAACATTGTCCATCTTCGTGGCCGAATACATGTGTTCACAGTCACTGTCTGTATTTAACAGGTTGGTTCAACAGGTTTCTGCAAACCATCTTCTGTGGGCGAGCGCTTTCGGATATTGTCTATCTTCGTGGCCGAATACATGTGTTCACAGTCACTGTCTGCATTTAACAGGTTGGTTCAACGGGTTTCTGCAAACCATCTTCTCAAGGAGTTGAATACAGACAGTGACAGTGAACATATGTATTCAGCCCAGAAGATGGACAATTTCCGAAAGTGCTCGCCAACAGAAGATGGTTTGCAGAAACCAATGAAGATGGATAATAGAAAGTATGATAGTTGAACATTGTCCTTCAGAATGATGGAACTTATAATGATGATTTACCATAATGATGGAAAACTCATTTAACAATCTGCTAAGTCAACGAACTGCACACTTAAACACCTGTAATAAGTTTAACTATCAATTTACACCTAAACCTACCTTCCAGACCACTTTGTTTAAATAATTGCTCTAAAAATTAGTAATCACAATTTTGTTACAATGTATAAATAGAATTATGCTATAGCAAACTGAAACTGTTCTTGCAGCAGCTGTTGCAGCAATCGGGAAGAAATGATATGGGGGAAGGAATCAAAACTCTCTTATATATCAAATGGAGAGTTTTTGATTGTTGAGATTATTAGTAGAGAATTTGTTGGGGTTTGGTCAAGGTTGACAACCTTGACCAAACCCCAAGCAAATACTTTCTTATATATCTTCCTTATTATTTACCATTTAAGTACTATAATAATATAATATAATATGCATACTAGATTTTGTTTAACTTTATTTTTTACTTGGAAGATTCTATTTTAAAAAGATTCTTTATTTAACTATTTTTATTCTTTTTTTACAAAACTAATATTTCATTTTTTTTATTAACTCCCTCCATTCTTGATTTGAATCAATATCAAATTATTGGTATGGTTAGCCAAAAGAAGTTTAAATAGTAAATCTGGCTTTCATATTTAAAAATAAAAGGTCTGCCCAAACTTCCTTCTTATGCATTATCTATTTAAATAATATTTAATGTAAATGTAAGAAAATTACATTTTACGCCTATTATATATCTATAACATTAAAATGGATAATAATAATTTTGAATTTAGTCTTTCTCTAAACTAACCTGTCCACTTGACCCATTTTTGTCAGTAATAAACTCATCTAATAGTTTGCTGTAAATAGCAAAAACACCAAATCTCATTTCCTTGTTTTAAAAATTTAAAAATTGTTAATGCTAAAGTCCAAATACACACACACACACACGCACCCACGCACGCACATATACATATATTTATATATAAAAAGACCATATCTTAGCTTCTTCTTTACAAGAAAAAAGACTGGCCAGAATGTTTTCAAAAGTTATCTTACCCTGATAGATAGCTGACTGATTTCATAGAGATTTAGTTCCAGTACACTGATGAACTCCTACTTATCAGATTAATAATTGAATCTCATTTAGAACCCTGTTGGTTGGAATGCCATTAAAAAAAAAAAAATTGATTGAATATGGCTAAATTTTCAAATAATGCAGTATAGTGCACTGTTCAATAATTTTATTATTTTAAATAATTTTTTTCTCTAGTAATACCTTAAAATTACGAGAATCTAGAAGGATACTTTCATGCATCTTCTTTGAAATAAATAACTAAACTAATGCCTTTTTTTAAGAAGTCCAATGGGATTGAACAAGCTTAGAAAATTCTTTAAAAGGATTATTAAGTATTGATATTACATAGGATTAGAAAATTTACAGTCTTTTGAAATATTGAATTAAATAAAGTGGTAATTTTTATTATGAATTATGTAAAATAGTGATCATAATTTGTTGAGTAGATTTCATTATGAAGGAAGCTTTAAGAACTGGCTAGCTTTGGAAAATATTTTCAAAGTATATATGGTGATAGAAAGAGTGTCACAATAGTATTCTTCCAATTTGAGACTGGCTAATGAAGAACATAATGGGCAATCTACCAAAATCTATTGACAGTCAACTTCAAAACCGATACTTCAAAATAAAAGTTGAGAATACCATTTTTTTTTCTAATTTCTTCAAGAAAACAAAATAAAATTTGACTAAACAATACAATCTGTAAATAATATCCATCCACCTATTCCAAGATCTATATTTCACAAAAATATTGCCTTGTATTATATAAATCCATAATACTTTTTCAAAATAATTTACACTAACTTCTACACTAAAGAAATTCTCTATTGTTAAAAACTACAGAAAAATTTAGTACAAATTCTCTTAAATTTCTAGTCAAGTTGGGATGCAGAGTAAAAACTAAAGGCATTTTGGTATTTCAGAATCCGCATGTCAAAAAAATTGCATTAAGAAAAAAAAAGCATGCTGCTCATATAGCATACAACTATGAGAGTGGGGGAAAACTTCTTATGTGGAACCACTCACAAATTTCCTCACCCATTTATTATGTCTATCATAAATCATCAGTTGATTTTATACGAATTCAGCAAATTCTAGTAACAATTAAAAATAATTAACAAATACAAGTTGTATAAACAAGGAACCTTGTATAACAAGGGACCTAATGGATACATAAAAGTTTTCAATAAACATTACTGTTTTTAGAAAAGAAAAAACAATTTAGCAGTTGACATTATTAGCACTTGACAAATCTTGACACCCTAATATTATAATACATTTTCTAGAATCTAATTTGTAGAAATTAAACTTTGAGAGAATGGTTCTCCTGAAATTGAGATTTCAGTTGTTCAGGAATTGCTAAATATAAGAAACTTCTGCATTGGAGATATTATTCTATTGGTGATTAAAAAAATAATATTTCAGTATTCCCCTAAAGTTTAAAAAAAAAAAAAAAAATCGGTCTCATTCCTGCTGCATAACTATTATTTTTAAATTGATATATCCCATTGTAAGATATTTTTTTAAACAAATATGTTAAGGATAAAACAAATATTTGAATTTATAACTTTGATTTAAATATAGTTATATATAAATAATAATGAAAGAAAAAATTTCTCAATTCTTGGTGTTACTAATTTTATTTTCTAAATATAGGAAAATCTTGGTTTGTATATATGCTTATGGGTAATTAAATAATGTTTTGATAAAATATTTAGTTTTCTAAGAAATAATACTGATTTAAATATAATATCTAAGATCTCAGAAACTTTCAATAGATTTTCTATCATTCTTAAAACACTCTCACATTACATTAATCTTGAAAATTATTTATTATGAAAAAGTGCAATGTATTTAAATTTTTAAATGATTTCTAGCTGTTGTGAATGAATAAAATAAAT
>KZ808965.1:29164-39272 GCA_000696205.2 Oncopeltus fasciatus
CCAACCAGTGGTTCATCAACAATCGATTCAAAGAGGTACTCACCTTACTCTCAAAATGAATTATTACAAAATATTATATATTGATATATGCATTTTTCATATACTTAGAATTAGAACTTATAAAGGCAATATTTAAAAAGGTATATCAATTGGTAATGCTCGAAATAAACTAAAGACCATGTTAAGAAACATATTATCATGGTCATTATTAATGAGGAGATGGCATTTTTTTATTATTATATAGATATGGCATACAGTTTTACATTTCTTCCTTAGCGCTGTGCTCCTAAACAGACTGCAGCTTCTTCAATGGTCTTCCTTTGCTAATCCAGATCCTTCTATGCTACCCTCTTGATTAAAACAGGAGATGTTAAATGCTGCTTAAACAATTTCTGCATTGGTATTTTTAGGTTGCAAACTCCTTTCTTTCTGGCAACTAATAACCTTCTAGGAGTTTTTCACTTGGTTTTAGATTTAATCAATTATCACTATATCATTTAAAATGATTCCTTACTGTATGTGGCAACATATATTCTTGCCCTTGACAAAGCCATTTATTTTGGATCCTGTCCAGAATAAATGGCTTTGTCAAGGGCAATGTTATCTAGTTGCAAAGCTGAAGGAAGAGACGCTAAGGCATTGAAGAATTTGCTGTAGGACCCAGGAAGTACCTGTCACGGTCTTCTTTTAAGATTTGCTAGTCAACTAACTTTTTTCAAGTTACTTAAGTCCTTCTTCCTCAATTTTAAGACAAAATAAATTAAAAAAATTACTTTATTTGAAAGGAGAGTTTTTTGACTGTAGATATTATTACTAGATGATTTTAGTTAGGGTTCCGTCAAGGTAGATAAAAAAAAAATACTAATTTAAAAAAGTGAATTTTAAAAAAAGATTATTTGCCAACGTTTCGGCTTACATTGTAAGCCATCTTCAGGGCTGCCTATCATGAAGACAAGAGAGGATGTCGTGTCCCTAAGTTCACATTTCCATGACTCTCTCGTCTTAATGATAGGCAGCCCTGAAGAGGGCTTACAATGTAAGCCAAAATGTTGGCAGATAATCTTTTAATAAAATACACTTTTTTTAAATTTGTGTTTTTTTTTTTGGATCTACCTTGACCGAAACCTAACTAAAATCATCTAATAATTACTTTATTTGATTTTCCTCAAATGAAATCTTATGGACACGTAACTAGATCACAGCACTGACAAGATACTAGGTTTTTGTCAAATTCTCATGTGTCCAATGTATTTTTTATATACCACATATTCAACCAATTTGGTTATGAATGGAAAGGCAAGGATATGATGAATGCAAGTTGATACCATGTTCTAAAAACTCATGACAAGCTTATATTTCTTAATAAATCTATAGGGCGATTCTCAAACCCACAGAGCCAGGTTTGGGATCCTCTCAGCTGGGTCGGCATCCAAAGTAATTTTAGGCATTCCCTTAAAAAAAATATAGGAATCCCTTATTACTGGACATTTATTAAACAAATATTCACATTTAAAAATATTCATATTTAAAAAAATGGTTAAAATTTTATCTTTCAATCTTCTTTATTAGAAGCCTTGTAAAAAAAAAAAAAGAATTATAATTAAGACATTATTGCTGTAAATTAGAGCTTTTATTTTTAATAACTGATTTGAGAAAAGTGAAAATTAATAATTTTAAACTTAAGCTGAGCGCCAGTCCCTCTCCCCACTTTTGTAAATCATGAAACAAAATAAGACATATGTTCATTAATATAATTCCCCTGTTAAAAATTTGGCTATTTCGCACTTTACACTCACCAGTACAACAAACAGGTAATATGTTGAAATATGGACGGGTATGATGGCCACCGACCTGTCAAGTCATCATTCTGCTCACAAAAAATTTCCAGGGGGTCTGGGGATTACCCACCCTCCTCGATTTTTGTGGTGAATAAATCGGTATACAGTACAAAAGTATGGAGTAGAATCACAAAATAACAAGATAAAAATTATTGAGGCGGTCATCTTGTCCTAAACTAACCCATCCACTTGACCCATTTTTGTCAGTAACAAACTCATCTAATGGTTTGCTGTAAATAGCAAAAATACCGAATCTCGTTTCACACTAATGAACTCCTACTTATCAGATTAATAATTGAATCTCATTTAGAACCCTGTTGGTTGGAATGCCATTTGAACAAGCTTAGAAAATTCTTTAAAAGGATTAGTAAGTATTGGTATTACATAGAATTAGAAAATTTACAGTCTTTTGAAATATTGAATTAAATAAAATGGTAATTTTTATTATGAATTATGTAAAAGACTGAAGGAAGAAACTCAGTTCTATTGAGGGACAGACAGCCAAACCATAAATTCTACAATTCAAAGTAAATAGATCTTGCATCAGCATAATATGTAATTTAATAAAATTCATTATCAACCAGAATTATAAATTGCCTTTCAATACCAACTCTAATTACCTATTTAAAAGAATTAAATATCAAGAAGAAGATATACCTTACAACAGTGAAAATGTGTTTAAAACTCAAAACTTCAGGCATTTTATGTAGAGAAAATGGAGGTTTAATTATATTAATGGAAAATCTGCATCTAGCAAAGACAGAATCACAAAGAAAATNAAAAGCAAAATTCATGATTTGATATTCAATCTGAAATAATGAAAATGTTTAATCAGTTACATAATTTTTTTTTATTGTGGTTCTTTATCCCACGTAAATTTTAAACGATTTAATGCAAGGAATTAGAATAAAAAATCTATCTGCCCCAGCCGGGGCTCGAACCTGGATCTCCTGCTATCCGGGTAATTTACCACAACAACAAAAAAAAAAAATTATGAAGTTAAAAATTAAAGTACATAACAAGAGTCGTCTAAATGGCTTGACAATGTCAGCTCCTTCGAGCATAAGACGATGCATTCTGAGCCCTGGCTGGGACAGTTTGATTTTTTATTCTGTTCCCTTGCATTAAATCGTTTTTAATTAGTTACGTTAGCGTAAATTAACTTTGCCATTAATATTGGCGCCAAGGTTTCGGCGCGGAGATCTTTTATGTGGATCGCTGTTGCCAATGTTGTATTTGGAGGCTGTCAGTAAGGCGTAGCTTTGGTAACGCTGGTTTCAAATCCTTCCTGTTCAAGATGGTTAGTTATTTATCGCCGATTATAATAAAACATGTTACAATGTCTATGATAATAACCGAAAAGTAGACCACTCTGATACAGACCCTAATAAATTCCTGAGCTCTAAAATAAAGACCTTTAATGCGCTAAGCTTTAATTCATTTATTCAATTTCCTTTAAAAAATATGGGTGAACTTTCATAGGGCGTCCAATCGACACTGAACAAAGTAAATCCCTCTGCCCCATGAGAGATTGGATGTCAGAAAGTTGCAGCTGGTAAGTGAGTCTAAGAAAACTTTAAACTAATCTGCGAGGGAATTAAACTTGTGATCAATTCCTAGAAATTTATTGATTTAGTTTATAATTAATTATAATTTTGGAATTTTTTTTACTAATAATATCTATATTATTACTTAAAATGTTTTTTACGTAGTGATGTATATTCAATAATATCTGAGGGTTTTAATTTTTACAAGTGAAAATGTCTGAAAAAATTAAAAAATTTCAAAAAAAGGTTCTTTATTGAAGACATTAATAATTTTTTAGTTTAATGAACTTGTATAGTATATAGAACAAAAAATATTAAAGAAATAAATATTTATAAAGAATTACGGAAAGTTATTCGAATAATAAACAGTAATAAATGAATTAATTATTCATATTAGCTTTTGTATTATAATTTGTAATATTATACATATAAATATGTGTACTAAGTAAATATATGTACTAAGTGGATACTTTTTTTTTACTTGTATCGGTAAAAAAAATAAAATATGTTTTCTTATTATAAATGGATCATATCTTTCGATGTACAGAATCGATCTGTATGTAACCTTCTTGGGCGGTTATGTTTCACAGTAAAACAAATACTCCGTTGCAAATAAATGTCCACTTCACTCCCGATTGAAGACAATATGTAGTGTTTTATATTTAGTACAGTGCTTATATAATGCAATTCATATTGAATAACATTATTGTACTTTGTCCTCAGTCATAAAACTGAAACAATCAGGAAAAGTGAACGCCTGTAAAGAAATAAAAATAAAATTTCTTAATGTTTTCATTTTGGTACTGATACTTTAAAAAATGTTTAGCTTTGCAATTCATTGTTCCTCTTAAAAATATAGCCAAATTTTAGAATAGTCACGGTAATGAAAGTGTCGAAATATTCACAGCACTTGTTTCTAAATATTTAAATAAATAAGTTCCCCTATGAAGAAAACTGGTAATTTTCACACTGAATGTTCTGCCATTATCAACACTTCCATTAATTGTAATTATTCATTCATTTATCTGAACATGTTCTGCATTAAAGTTACAATACATAAAATAGATAAAATTGACATATTTAGCAACATAAAATTTGGAACAAGATTTTACTCTTTATCTCTAAAAAAATGTATTTAAATAATAATAATGCATATATAATTTTCAATTTGCCAAATTTTTTTTAGCTTCATAAGTAGGCTCGGTGAAGAAAACAAGAAAATTTTTGAAAGTCATTGAACAATAGTGAATAGCTTGATTTTCTTTGGAGAAATTTGCCAAAAACGGTAACTGTCACTAACAAATTAGATAACTTAAAACAAAGGTACTTACGCAATACTGATGAAGAGAGCCCTCGATGAATCACACAAATTAAGATGCTTGTCAGGAGTAGCTTCATCGTCAACGTCAAGGACTAACAACCTGGAAGTGGAATAAAACAAAAGACGAAGGTAAACGTATTTACTAAGGATCAGCACAAGGAACCACACAAATTAAATGACAGCCATAATATTAGTACAAATACTATATTTATACAAACAAAAAGTAATTGTGATTAGAGAAACTAAAAAAATATCAGAAAACGATTACAGGATATCCTTTTAGAAGCCAAGGATACAGCCTGTGAGTCCTTGTTGGTGGACAACGGCGTGTACATTTTGTAGATCCTAAAAATGCTGAAGGCCGAATGAAATCACTATTTCCAGTATGCCTAACTCTCGGTGGATTTAGGTGTTTCGAACTTACCGAGGTGGCTGAGAAGCAAGGATGTGCCCCATGGGTGTTTTCTTACTAGCATTTTCTTCAGGGCGGAGCAAACTGGACAGCCATAAAGGAATAATGGTAGTACAAGTGTAGAGGTCATTTGTTAGAACTTGGTATACCTTGGAATTTGGTTAATTTTGGAATTTATGAGTGCATTCCACGGCACCTTCGTATACAGACGGATGCCAAGGTATCAAACAGACTTCCGAAGAGTCTCACTCCTTCTGTTCTTCACACTCTTTCCTTTCTTCTTCCTTTCTTTCTTCTTCTTCTGAAAAATATTTTTCAGTCTTACGAGAGTTTATTCTTAGTTTTCAGCTTGGAAATCGTCTGCCGAATTTTTACATTCCGTCTAGGTGGATTTTATAGCTCTATGTCAGTATGTTGCCTTTGTGCAAAATGGAATGTTTCGAAGATCTCAGCAAAATTTTGGAGACAAAAGTGTGCGAGTCTTCGACGTTTTATGAGTTCTAGAGCTGACTCCTATCATCTGAAGCTTATAAACATATTTCTATGCCAAACCGTGTTAAAAGATGCTTCGAAATTTTGCAACGGCGATGGTATGCATTTCCAAATTTCGAAGCCTTTAATTTCAATCCTTTGAATCTAATGGATGCCAGAGTCATTAGGTCTAGATGAAACTGATGATTGGGTATTTTGTCATTCTTCAAGAGGAAATCTTGAACCATTTGATAAATTATCTTCTCAAATCATTAAAGAGAAAAGAAAGAATGCAGGTATGGTTGCTAGATACTATATTCTTCATCTTATTATATATATATGGAATTAAATTACAAATACATTCTTCCAGGCAGAGGGAAAATGTCTCCGGCTCTGGAAGCATTGAAGATGCTGAGCATCTCATCCATGAATATTTAATGTAAATCTCTTCAGAGGATAACAGATCATCACCTGAAGCTTTTCAAAGAGGAAGTTTGTAGAGGTCATATCTGACGTCATCTAAGGTAAAATAGAAGAAGGCTGGAATACCTAATGTTGTGGAAAATTGATAATTTTGTTCGACTTTGTGGTTTGTATCTATACTATCTATAGGCTTGAATTTCTGCTCTAGGTAGGCTGTTAGAAGTCTGGCATTTTATAGGTATGATGTACCTAGAGTGTTTATTTTCTTAATTATTCCATTTCTTACCTAATCCTCCAGAATCATTTCACTATCAATTCTTTTATCATCTAGATCCTGAAGCTTTTCGGTTTGATATAAAATATTTAATGCATCATCAATCCCTTCTGGGCCTGTATAAAAGGAAGGTATTTGAAGATAATTATCGAACATGCCCCATGCCAAAAGAAGACAAGATAGTCAAATTTTGGTTGAAATTTATAAGGATTGTGAGGTGGTCGGAGTCTAGTTCTGCTACTAGAATCAGTGCAAAATGTCATATTGGTAATTTACTTGGCTGAGGTAAAAAGTTTCTCGAGTTAGAACTTTGGACTTAGGACTGAGGATATAGCCAACTACTATACTGTGTAAAGAAGAGGTTTTCATCTGAGATGGCTTCTAGGTTTACAAGGATAGGAGGTACTGCTTCCTTGACTAAGAACGTTGTATGGTATACGACAAAAGTACCACTCCTTAATTTTATCTGAAGAGTTTAAATTAATTAATCGTTAATATAATTTTTAAGGTGATTAATTGCTTTAATTAATTAACTTTTTCAGGTTTTGTTAAAACGGAGAGTTTAGAATCTTGACAAAAGAAAAATTTGTAATAAGTAGAGACCTTGTTGAGGCCAAAAAATAAACTAATAATAATATCATCGGTAAAAAATTCTCCATTTGAACATAAATCACAACCTGGAATGTTTCTACATTGTCCACGACTTCACATAGACCTCCCATCAGACCTCAGGCCCACACAATTGCCTCCCAGATCTCTTCTACCGTCACAACACCACTTCAAACCTGCACCAACTCTCATCATATTTCACCATCATCACTAACAAGCATTGTGGATACCAGAATGACAACAACTCATAATCAAAGGTAGATGGTTTCTTTCCAAATTTCAAAAGCAAATACCCATTTCCCAATAAACTCCTCAACAAACTTATCCAATTAAACGAAGAGTAGCCACCAATAACCAACAACTAATTTTTTGTTAAAATGCAGGACAAAAAAATTTCTACCCAAATTTATAATTAATTGCTAAAAAATATGTAATTCAGTTATTTTTCGAAAGTGAATAATTGCATGTTTATTTTTTTATCATCAAGTGGTTTGATATTTAAATCAGAATCAGCTATTTTCTTCAGGTCACTGTAAATTTACAATTGTTTATATTTCTTAGAGAAATTGGCATTATCGTTCTCGGTTCCCATTGCAAGTGTTTCGCATTAAAGTCTCCACCGGCAAGGAAACGGGGACCAAGGTCTTTGAGGAAAGTGGAAAATTCTGGTGTAGTGATTGGTTTATTTGGAGGAAAATACACTGATGAAAGTGTGAGAGTATAAGTGGGTGTGGAAATAGACACTTTTTTTATTTGATGGACTCTATGGGAGCAGAGGGTATAATATGATGGGTATAGGATTTCTTGATAAGAAGTGCAGTTCCTCCAATACTCGTACGTCAGGATGGTCAGTCCTATATGTGTGGTAGCCAGCAATTTTTAAATTATTTCGTTGAGTTAGTCGTGTTTCTGTCAGTAATACATCTACGTTTTTGTTATCGATTACTAATTTGAGTTCTTCAGTACACGTCCGAATGCCGTTAGCGTTCCATAGGAGAATAGAAAAGGAATTCTTGGATTTGGGAATCATGGTTTGGGACTTGGTAGGGTGTTCAGGTTGGTCAGAAGGAATATGAGTGGTGTGATAAGGGAGTTAAGTAAGGGAGGAGAAGAAGGAGTGAAATAATGTTTAGAGATTATTTCAAGTCGGGACGTAAGAGATAGCGGGTCGTTCCCTCCTAGGTGGTGGATGGGGTTGTGGTTGTGGCTCAACTTGTCCCCCGTATTCTAAGAAAACATTTCTTTTGTCAATAAAAAGAAGAAAAAAAACAACCTTTTTTTGCTTCTATTGCTCTAATCCATAATTTTTTTTTTTTACTCGTACGTGATATTTCAGGTTATCACCCACTCTTATTGTTCCGTTAAATCGTCTCCACCTTAGATACCCGAGTCCTTCCTGTAAGGTTTTTTCCGCTATGACTTCACGGGTAAAAGACTTTTAAAAACGATAATCCATTTTATGAAAAAGGGCTAAATGAACAAAGAAGAGAGAGAGAGAGAGAGAGAGAGAGAGAGAAAGAGAGAATGAGTGTGAGGGAAGGAGAGATGTATTCTTGCCACATTTCTATACTCATCAACATGAATATCTAATTCTTGTTTATAATTCCTTCACTAGTACTTCTGTCCTGAGCCAAAAATCGTAGTCACACAGTTTTCTAATAGTTATCATGGTTATCACCCACTCTTATTGTTCCGATTTTGCTCTTTACTTGCTACATGCTAAATTTTATAAATGACTAATTGCGTAATATTAAATTGTATGATTCAGTTATCTCCAACACCCAATTGTTCAATTTCACTATATAACTGCTAAAAAATTAATCTATTTTATCGCATAACAAATCTGAGTAATTTATAAATATTAATTTTATTTGTGGTTTTTAATCCCACGTAAATTTAAATCAATGCAAGGGAATAGAATAAAAAATCTAACTGTCCCAGCCAGGGCTCGAACCTGGATCTCCTGCTAACCGTGCAATCGCGTTATCCTATTACGCTACCGGGAGAGTCAGATAACTTATCAAATTCCCAGCAATAGTGTCGAGAGTCTAACCCACGAGAAAGACGAATACACCGTCTTATGCTCAAATGCCTTGCTGGGAATTTTATTATCTGGCTCTCCCGGTAGCGTACTAAGATAACGCATTTGCACGGTTAGCAGGAGATCCAGGTTCGAGACCTGGCTGGGACAGTTAGAATTTTTATTCTATTCCCTTGCATTAATTGTTTTAAATCTGAGTAATGTTTCATTGCTCTAAACTAAATGTTATGCCCGCTACATATAAAAACATATTTTACTCGTGATGTTAACCACATACACACATATATAATTTTTGCTAATTAGTTATTAGGATAGGAGAAGTTAAGAATTTAACTTACTTAAAAGAAGAGACAGATTCTGTAAAGTAGAGGCAGCTGAATTCTAACAGAATGGAAGTGTTGAAAGTCGCCTTTAATATACTCTCAGCACCAATAATTTCAATGCTCGGTCCTTGGTACCTGATTTTTCTAGTGTAAGATAGCGCACAAAAAAATGTTATCTCTAACATTATGTCTCGTTATTCATGATTTATGGAGAATCTTCACTTTTAGTGTGAAAAATTTTTAGTTTTAGAGGAACATTTTCGTACTTTTTAATCGTCTCCACCTTAGATTCCCGAGTCCTTCCTGTAAGGTTTTTTCCGCTATGACTTCACGGGTAAAAGACTTTTAAAAACGATAATCCATTTTATGAAAAAGGGCTAAATGAACAAAGAAGAGAGGGGAAGAGAGAGAAAGAGAGAGAGAGAGAGAGAGAGAGAGAGAGAGAGAGAGAGAGAAAGAAAGAGAGAATGAGTGTGAGAGAAGGAGAGATGTATTCTTGCCACGTTTCTATACTCATCAACATGAATATCTAATTCTTGTTTATAATTCCTTCACTAGTACTTCTCTCCTGAGCCAAAAATCGTAGTCACACAGTTTTCTAATAGTTTATAAAATTTTTTTTTTTGCATAGGAAAAAATAA
Source organism: Oncopeltus fasciatus (assembly GCA_000696205.2). Taxonomy (NCBI): domain Eukaryota; kingdom Metazoa; phylum Arthropoda; class Insecta; order Hemiptera; family Lygaeidae; genus Oncopeltus; species Oncopeltus fasciatus. The sequence continues at coordinate 39,065 of KZ808965.1, forward strand.
CTTTTTTTTTTTATTTTGGGGATAGTTGGTTGATCGTTGAACTTTCTAAGGAAGTATTGGCCGGGGATTCAATCTTGGAATAGAAGACATTTTTTTTTATAATAAAACTTTATTAGTGACTAGCGGACCCGGAAAACTTCATTTTGCCTTTTTTTTTTTTTTTTTTTTTTTTTTTTTTTTTTTTTTTTTTTTTTTTTTTTTTTTTTTT
>KZ808965.1:128329-144955 GCA_000696205.2 Oncopeltus fasciatus
CTCATCTTCACTACAGCCCTGAAGATGGCTTACAATGTAAGCCGAAACGTTGGCAGATAATTCTTTATTAAAAAATACATTTTTTTTTTTAAATTTGTGTTTTTTGGATCTACCTTGACCGAACCCCAACTAAAATCATCTAAGGATTAGTAGAAAATATTTTATTGTAAGCACCTAAAGAGGCATCATAAACGTGAAACTAGTACAGTGAAATTAAGTGGAATTAAAAGTGAGTATTTTTATATTCTGACCTTCTGTCCTTATACACTCACATGACTGTCTGAACTATGTGTGCATAAGCTAAATTATAAAGAATAAGAATTAATAAAGAAAACATCTGCGTACTTTTTCGCTCAACATAAATTAAATATATTTTGTTTCAACCCACAATAAAAAATAAAATATGGAGTCGTCGTTTTCACTCGAAATTAAATTAAATTAGAGTTCACTCACCAAAAGATAAATTAGAAGAGTATCAACTTTGAGTTGATAATTAAGGTTAGGTGTCATACGGGTATATCACTCTGGATCTGAGTGAACTGATCATATTTCTCATGTTTTTTTTTTTTTTAATTGACAAATATAAGAGTTGAAGAATAATTTGCTCTTACCTCAGAGGGCAAATATAAGACAAGTAAGTTTTCGCTGTAGAAAAGAGGGAAATAATGTTGAAGGGGAGAAGGGCTCATCCATGGAAGTTACATTCTTAAATATATTTCTTAAGAAGCTATTTTTGTAAAAGTCTTATGGAACATAAACGTCAGAAAATTATGAGGAAGGATAGTTCGAAAATTTGGTTCTGGAATTTGAATAAATAAAAACCAATTTTTATTATTGCCAACGTTTCGGTCTTCTTCATGACAAGTGGATGATGGAGAGAGTGTCCTTGGGTATAAGATAACTAAATCACGACAAAAAATCACGATATTCAGAATTTAGGATTCAATCATGATTTATTTATCCTGGCGCAGGTGACACCCACCCACATTGCCCTGATGAATGCCTGAAATATCGGCCGAAACGTTGACAATAATAAAAACTGTTTCGGTTTACAAATTAGTTTTATTTAATTTTAGCCCATGATCAATCGAATCCCCGAACAATCCTTCCAATGTAAAGTAGGACGGTTTATTAACTACCTCCAGATAGTCAAGGAATTACATTTAACTGTAAAATAAACTATTTACTTTATTTATTTTAAAAACTGCACAAGCTTTTGAACTTTAAAAGTTAAATCACAGTTGTCTCCTTAGAAAAAAAGGAAATAAAATAAAATCTGTCACGCAGATACATCGTTCTTTAAGCAGATTTCCCATTTTCTGTAAAAGATGGGCATCGATGTAAGTGAATAACCTATTTGATCTTACCATAAGGGTAGGTTGGGGAGTGGGGCGAGGGAGAGAAACGGTAGCCACTTAACTTTCGTAGTTACGTTGTTGAATATCAACATTAATTAGTGTTTTTCATAAAGAAGCCATATAACATAAAGGATAAATAATTAAATTTTCCATTCATCATGTTCAATCGAATTAATTGCTGAATCTATAATTATGTTTATTATTATTATATGCTGGTCTTCCTATAAATCTGATTACAGCCATTAACTAACTCAACCAAGGATTAAATAAAGGAGCTCAAGTACTCAATTTTATTTATTTATATTTTTTTTCTGACGGTCTATCTTGTACAGTAAATAATAATAATAATCGAATAGTATTTTTTTCTTTAGGCACTATTTTATAAATTACTTCTGTTTGCCTTGGAGCATGTGATCTTTGGAGAAATGTGTGCTGACCACAACTCAGTCATTCGTGTCTTGGTCCAGGTTTTATACGGCCAAATTGTGACTTTAACGGGACCAAGCTTATTATCCTCCATTTTCTTCTTCCTTCTTCTTCTTCTTCTGTACATTTGGAGAGTTTTATTGTCTCCATTTTCAGGAACGCCGCCTTCGCAAACAGTGAAACGGGACACCACCTCTAATGTATTCATACTTGGAAATTGAATTCTGAATGAGAATGCTAATAATCCTATAAAATGTCATAATCTGTGTAAATTAAAACGATTTCTCTTCGATCTGAATTTAAAAAAAAAAAAAAAATGAAACACGTCGCTTTAAAACCCTTTCGGTTTCAACTTATTATCATCTTGCCTGATATTTGACATATGCCCTGTTGAAATGAGTGGGAGTGACGTGTATTTTGAAGGGAGATTTTGCATACTTCTCTCGATGCGATGGGATCACGAGTCCCCGGGGGACCGCTCAAATCAAATCCTTCGTTCGTCCTGGCTTTATACTGGTGGCGCATAAAGGAATAAGGATATACTGGTCGTGCAGAAGGATAAATACTCCATCATCTTCCTTAAATTCGTAAATATCTTCCTTAATATGGAGGTAACTTATTCACCGTCGAGTTTTATGAGGAGAGGATTGTCAGGAATTTGGTCTTGAAATTATAGAATTTATTATAAATTAAAATTTTAAATAAAACTAATAACTAATTCGAAACAAAAAAAAAAGTATTTGATGTTGTGTTTCTTTTGTTAGGGTTCGGTCAAGGTAGATCATAAAAAAATACAAATTTTTTATGTACAAATACAAAAAAGGGCTATCATGATGGCAAGGGGGGACGGAAAAACAAAGAAAAAATAACTTAAGGATAATAAAGGAAAAATAAAGAATGAGACAAGTGTTAAGCCTTTATTGTTACATTCGTAAATATATACCAAAATATATAAGGTTTCTGAAATATAGCTATAGTTGGAACTATATTATTCGAGGAAAAAAGAAACAACACAAACCAGAATGTCTTCCAAAAATATAAGGACACTCGGAATGTTCACGTAGGCTTCCACGGTCCTCAGACATAANTTAACCCGAAGAAGATTTACAAACCTTTTCATAACTCTAATTACAAGAAAGATATTACATGTAAAATTTCTGAATTTCATCTGAACCACAATATCCCCACTTCAGATTTCAAAAAAAAGAAAGATTTTTAATATAAAATGTGGTTTCAATGTATCGTACTTTTAAATTATTGATAGAAGAATGTTTCTGACTTCTTTTCTTACGTAGGCTTGCATGCATTCTTAAATATTTCCTATAATATGCATTTTCCTTAAAAATATTGCACAATAAAAAAAAAATTACACACAAGACAATTTTACACATACTGTATTCTCTTAATTTTCCCACATCTTGAGGGAAAGAGAAAAATCAGAAAGTAAGGACATTTAAAAAAAAAACTTATTTATTGCCTGACTAGCTTCACGTTCTTAGACGTAAATGAAAGAGGCAATTTTTCGTATTTAAAGATTAAAAATTTTTTGGAAAATTTCGGTATCCTCTAATCCTCTAGCCCCTTCAGTAAATTTCTGAATTGCGCGTAAAAGTAATTTATTTATTTATTTTTTTAATTGCGAGCGTTAGAGCTTTTTTAGACATTGCATTTTCTTATACGTCGAATCTATCAGAGATCTATAATTTTTTTTCAAAAGTTGTGTATCATGGTTCTAAAAAGGATATTTTGATATATCGTATTACGATATATATTTTGTTTGTATGTTTACATGGAGGGAGTGCTTTCGAAAATTTATTGAAAATTTTCTGATTTCGACCAGATATTTTGGAATTCATTAATACATTTATGCAGGTTATTGTTTTTCATGAGTTCATATCAATCCAATAACGCCCCTTGTTCTGATTTTGGAGTTGGACTATATCAAATTTTCCCCAATGGCTTACCAAATTGTGTCCTGTGTTTAGATAATATTTACTAATTCTCAAGTACTTGAAGGAGATCCTTTTTATTTCATCACACTAAATGGAAAAATACGAGTTATGATAGTATGTATCCTCAGGACAGTCCTAAGAGTCGCTGACATCCTGATTTTTTTGTATAATTTATCTCTGCATACATTAAATAATAGATAATAGATATTTGTCCAATCGCAATATTTAATTGCGGCCGAGTAGAAAAGGATCTAACCTGTACTCCCAACAGAACTAACTACAACACTTCACTAAAATAAAGTCCGACACGCAAGAGCTGCGTAATCTTAGTAGATTTCCCAGGATTCATTATGGTGGACATCAATGAAAGTAATTAACTAATTATGTCTTAATTTGCGGAGAAATCGCAAAAGGAAAGACCACTAAACGTCACTATACTTGAAGAATGGAGGGGGGACTTCTAGTTTCTTCAGCGCTATTTTACAGATTATAAATGTTAGAAAATTAGATCTTCCAAGTACGATTTTTCTCGTAACTCTACTAAAACTGAGTTATCAATATTATAAATTTAGGCCTTATTTTAAACCCCCCTTCCTCAGGAAATTCAGCTAAAATTTTGAAGCCCTTATCTAGATAAGCATTTTGTTATAAGAAGTCTAAATACCGAATTTGGTTCCTAAACTTTACAAATAAGTTCGTCTCAAAATTACTTTCTTAAATATATTTCTTAATTTGCAATTTAAAATAAAAGTTATGTATTATTAATATTGTAATATTCTATTTCATACCTATTCTGTTTTACACATTTATTCATAAGTCTAATAAAAATGTAAAATGTATGAAGGTTTAATGTCTTCTACTAAAAAATTCCCTTCCCCCAAACCTATTAAGCCGTATTTTACCTTATACGAAATTTAATCATAATTTATTGCAAAATCTATATGAAAGGATTATATTTTTATCTCCCCTTTAGTAAAATTGGGGAAGATTTAAAAAATATTGACGTCATTTATAAATAATTTACATTTGTATATATTTCTGCTGAAAGGGCTGTTACTTATCACTTGCCACGCATCTATGATACAAGATTATCGCTAGACAAATTTGTGTGAAGGAATCTTAATGTACAGCCGTTAAAATTTTTCAATTTGATTTATCAACAAAAGTATATATTAATTAACTCGTTTACAAAAAAAAAAAAGTAGGAAACATTATAATCAATTGACAATAATTCATTCAAAACTATTACAGGAACTCCAAGATTCCAGAATGGTATTTCCACATCAAAGAAGGACGGCAGATTTCCAAGCCCTGGAGAAGAATGATCCTTCACATTCCAGCAAGTGTACACTTTCTCCATAAATTCTGACACAAATACTGACCTAACGACCACTTTTCGAAATGAACCATCTCTCCTACATTTACCAAATCATAAATATTTTTCCATTAGTACATTCTTGTTAAATAAAACATTTTTCAATAGGATTTTGAAAAAAAAATGGACTATGAGAAATCAGCCTCAATATATTTAACAGGATCCTACCGAAGAATTTATCGAAAAAACCAGATGTAGATTTAAATAATTTTTAATTACTGATAACGCCCCTAAGTCGAAACTTTTTTAGGAAGCGAAGAATAATGACATGCAGCCAGCTTAACTTTTTAATCCACTATGATTTGTCTTCTCACCGAATATGTGAGTGAAAAATTTGAGTGAACTAAGCGATTTCTCCTATGCCTCATTAAGGAGAAGGACATATATTATAAGAATATATTATTCACACTCTGAAAGGTAGATTCCATCTTATTCTAAACAGCCATAGCACTGGACAGGCTTGCATTTTACGATAAAAACTTTGCAACATGGATCCGCTTGACCTGGCTGACGAATCCCAGAAAAGATCTCCTCGGCTTAGCCGACGCACATAAAAATAATGTATTTTTATAAAATACATTGCACATTATATCTCTAAAGTTGTATTCATCGATACATAAAATAAAATAAAAATGTATAATCTTTTAATAGACTACTCGGAAGAACGTCGAAATTATCAGTACAAAACGAATTAACATTATACAAAACTATTCTTAAACCTATTTTGCATACGGTATAGAACCCTGGGGTACCGCTAAACCTACCAACATCCAACGCATCCAATCCTTCCAGTCCAAAGTCCTCAGAACCATTGTTAATGCTCCCTTCTTTGTATCCAACTGCACCCTTCACAATGACCTCAAAATCGACCTCGTCAACTACTTAATTCCCAATCGTTCCTCCAAATTCCATTCCCGCCTCAAACAACATCCTAATCCCTTAGCCAATGAACTATCCTCCGAAAGCCATCCCGATAATCCTAAACGACGATTTCAGTGGAGATGGCCCCCCGTGATCTTCTGTAACAATAAAACCTAGTTAAATTTATTTATTGACATATATATATATTTTATTTTATGTATTGCTTTTTTTTCTCTTTTCAGAGTTGCGGCACTGGCCGTTCTCTCCCTCGTGTCAATGCCAATCACAGCCATTGAACAACATTGTGAGCAATAAAAAAATGTAAACTTACTTGCAGAATGTAACATCCAAATAAAAAATAAATAAATAAATACATTTTTAAATTTTTTTCCTCCAGATCTTTCAGAAATAACACCCAGAAGCCACTTTCACTCAAGTTCAAGAACTAATTACCATAGAAAAAAATAGATTTCCTTCCATTCCTTGTCATTGGAAATTTTCTTATTCTATCTGTATATATATTGCCGCAAAACAAGTTAATAAATTTTTTTTAAAAGTATAATCTTAATAGTTAAGAATAAAACTAAAGAACGCAAATCAAGAGTTCAGATCAATTTCCTAACCTCTATGTCAACTGGTTCTTGACAAGACTTTGCGAGCTGTCCTTTAAATGAATTCCTCTTTCAGTATAATAATTCCATCATATTTTTAATACAAATTGTTACATATACACATATACCAATGTCAACGCTTGGCGACCATCCTGGATCATCCTGTGTCTGAATGGGGGTCTTCGGAGGGCGAAATGGCGATTAGACATCTTCGGCAGAATGAAGGACATCTTCGGACGCTGTGTTTCTAAATCCCACAGGACACTCCTCAATAGAGCTCTCTCTTAAGAAACTGGCTCCGGAAAGCCCATTCCCGCCTACTCCTTTCCATTTGCTTCTTCCCAATAAATGTGGATCTATCTGAATAAAATATAGGCTGTATCCCCCCTTCCTCGGACCACCCCGCCTCAATGTTTCACAACAAAAAAAACTAAAATAAAAGAACCGACCTTGCAAAAATGGAACCTCTAAATAAGACTCTAAAACAACAATAAATAAGATATCTTATTGAATAATTTTGTAATCCTACACTACCCAAAATGGCTACATAAGTAACGTAAAAAACAACAAAAAACGAAAGGAACCATATCCTTTGTTCCTTCATGTTTTCCTTCCCTCTCCAGCTATTAAGACATATCTCAGCCAGGACGAGTTTTCAATGAATTAGCCAATAGTGTTGTTGGAAGAACATGGAGGTTATTCCAGGCTGAAAGATGCCATCCATCTCAGGAATCTTTTTGTCAGATCTGTTTTACACCTACGTAGACAGTTCCCTGCATTTCGTGAGCCGTATCCTCCGTCGAAGAGTTCAAACACCCACTGTAAGTATGAAATATAGCTTTGTCTCATACCCTTCTGGGTGTCAGCCGGGAGTCTACTAAGAATAACAGATCTGTCTAGACACCAGTCCTTTTTTTCAGTGGTATAACAGATATACCCCGTCAGTGACAGGGGAATATGTCACTTTGCTTTGAGAGGATTATACTGAGAAATTTGGATTTGACACCCAGCTTTCTCTAAGGATATTTCAACTGGAATCACTACTTAACTACAATTTTGAGGACATGTACTTGGGGTACACCAAATCTCGATACATTTTCGAATATGTTAGTATCGCGATTTTGGGAACGTTAACATTAGAAAATAAATGTATTCTTATTATTCAAATATATAAGAATATAATTGATTAGGCGACCTCCTCTATTTCTATAATACAGAATTCTAATTCGATATTGAGCTTCATTCTGACATGAGCATAAGATTTATTCATTATTCATCTAAGAGAAGAGGAGTCATTATGTGTATATATATATATATATATATATATATATATATACATATATTGTGATTAAGATATCGATATAATGTATGCGTTTTATAGGCATATGATAAAACAGTGGTCTTTACTGTCCATAATATAAAAATTACATATATTACTTGACGTATTTGTATTTTGGAACTTATATTTTGATATATTATGAAATTTCTGGAAATAAATATTCTATTGTAATGTATTCAACTAAGGTTATTTAAACTTAAAAAATCGTTTGCTAAAGCTTCACAATTATACAAATAAAATTTCAAGTTTTATAAGCCCTCACATCTGATCAAGCTGTTTGCTGATTTTTAAAAATAATACATTTTGAATATTATTAAAAGGCTGCATATTGCGTTATGGGCCAGCTAGGCGCTGTATAATTTTAGAGACTAATTTTTATTTAAGTGCCGCAACACAAATGAACATTCGACAGGGGAAAATACTTTAAAATCTTCACAATATTATAATAATCAAAATACTTAATGAAACTTAATGAAACACAAAGCGTATTATTTTGGGAAAACACTCACTATGGGCATTCAGGTTTTGTCAACTATTTCACAAAAAAATTGTTTTGTGTGCTTTAATAAATTTATTTTAAATTATACTGTTTTACAGTACAACAATTAAAATGTTTGGGAATATTTAGCTATCAATCAGTTTTAATAACTTGAGGTATGAGATAAAATCTTTCTATCTAGTATTTCATTTTACTCATTAACTTTTTTTTTTTTTAAAGTGAGGTAAAAAAAAAAAAAAAAGTTTAATTCTTAGGACGTTTGTTTTTTGTGTATTCAGGTATGCTCCCTTTTCAAACAATTTAGCTTTAATGAGACAAAACTTACTTATGAGTTTCATTGCCTTTAAATACTACGCCCGCAATATCGAACTCAATACTGCATTAATTCCAATACATCAGATTTCGTTCATTGGTGAATTTAAACTTTTTCTTTTAGTGCGATGGCAGTTTACGTTTGCAGTTTGGCATTAAACCTAAAGACTCTCAATTTAGCTGTACCCTTTATTTTGACTTTTTTAGCACATCTTATTATAATTGTATGTCTTACATATTTATAGTTAAGAATAAAAAAAACGCTCTTTTAATATGCCTGAATTGTATTTTCTTCATTTATACATAATTTTGTCACTTCAAATGTTTATTATTTTTTTAAAGTTAATTCTTGTGGCATGTGCTCTCTATGAAGTGAAGATAGTAGTATAAGATGCTCTTAATGGAGATAGTAACTTTATTTATTAGGAGTTTAATAAAACTATCTCCGTTTCTTTAAAAAAAAAATTGTAAAAATACAGGTAATTGTTTCAATGACTTTTTTTTTTTAATGGTGTGTCAACCTTTGGTCATTAACGCCAGGGAGATATTTTTAGAAGCGGGAAGATATATTCAAGAAGAAGAATTTCTTAGCAATAGGTCATAGTGAGGTATAATGAATTGTTAATGCAAATAGTTATTATGTGGATGGACAAAGTAGTTTCTTTGTGCTTGGAAACTATGAAATTTATAAGAAAGAAAAATTGAGAGAGAATGGAAAAGAAGCATACTGAAAATGCATCTAGATAAGATTTAATAGCCTGTCCTCTTTCAGAAAATACATTACATAGTCGATGACTTCATCGTCGTCCAATAGAATTTCGTCTTAAGTCCCATTTAAGTTATATTCTATAACTTTCTTCCTTTCATTATCATTATTGGTTTCTTTTTACTTGTATAATATACATATTAAAGTATTAACTTAAAAAGTTGTATTGTACTGATGAGTAGGGAGGGGGAAATATGAAGTCCGGACTGGAGTCGTTGGAAAAGCTGGAGGCTGCCAGGACCACATCAGAGCCGCTCTCTTCGTCCTTCTAAGACAAATAGACAACCCCTCTCAGGAACTCGGCTGGAGTCTGTAGCGCCTCAAACAGACCACTAAGCTAGGAGGACGCCCGCCAACACTGCTTCCAACTTCTCTCCCGACCATGTGCCTCGGGTAAAAAGGAGAGAATCGTCTCTCTTCAGTCGGGGCACACTGAATAAATCTGGTCGTATGTAACCATTGAGTACCTTCCCACGGAAGGGGGGGGAGGGGGGGTTAAATCCTTTCAGTTGTCCTTCATCGTACATCGACATCAACTAAAGCAATTTTGGAGGTAACTAAATAGTCTGTAGTGCTTTATATGGAGGGGTGAGTGAGGGAAGCTGATAAATTGAAAACTGATTAATAAACAAAAAGTTTAATTTTTTTTTTTTTTTCGCCAACACTTTGGCCTAAATTTCCCGCCTTCATCAGGTAAAATGGGGCGATAGAGAGAGAGAGTGAGAGAGAGAGAGAGAGAGAGAGAGAGAGAGAGAGAGAGAGAGAGAGAAAGAAAGACTCCTATAGACTCTACAGTAACTAAATCATGACTGAGCAGTCGTTCGCGAAAATAACAAACTTTATTGCTTTATTATTCAACTCCTTAGACTAAATCCCTGACTAAACTTGAACAAGAAGTTTTTTTTAGATTGAAAGTAAATAGTCCCTCACGCAGGAGCTGCGTAAGCTATGCGAATTTCTCAGTTTTGCATTTAATGGATATTTTAGCTTTCCATGTCATTTAATCGTCCACACTTCCAGATGAACAAAGTTGTCAAGAGTGAAGTATGTCTTCAGTTTAAGTATGGTAATGTGTGGTACAAATTTAGATGTATTCATTATCTAAAAGATATCATTTTAACTACAATTATACATGTACGTATATGTACCGTTATTCATCAGAAACAAATAAATAACCTTTGAACTTCGACCGCAAAAAAATGTATATCCTTGCTCTCAATTACAGATGATGAATGTATAAATTTTGCAAATAATTCAACATTTCTTTTGTGCCTGTAGTTCTAAAGAAAAATATAATAAAACTAATGAATAATTTATTATAAATAATATGATTTATATATGTGTATNATTTAAAACTTTATTATAAATATTATTTTTGTTGTGGTATGTAATCAATTTAACAATTTTTAGTACAAGGGAATAGAATAAGAAATCTAACTGTCCCAGCCAGGATTCGAACCTGGATCTCCTGCTATCCGGGCCGGAGCATTTACCAATTATGCTACCGAGACAAGTCTGATAAGTTATTAAATTCCTCGCACTAGTGTCGAGAGTCTAACCTCCGAGGCAGACGAAAAATAATATTTATAAAATTAAAATTTAAAAGTAAATAACGAGAGTCATTTAAACAGCTTGACAATGTCAGCTCCTCCGAGCATAAGACGATATATTCGTCGGCCTCGGAGGTTAGACTATCGACATTAGTGCGGGGAATTTAATAACTTATCAGACTTGTCTCGGTAGCATAAATAGTAAATGCACCAGGCTGAATAGCAGCAGATCCAGGTTCGTGTCCTGGCTGGGACAGTTAGATTTTTTATTCTGTTCCCTTGCACTACAAATTGTTAAAACTTCATTATCTTCTTTATTATTGACGTTAAGACCCTTGTATTTCTAAAAAGTTTGCCAAAAAAAAAATGCATATTAAAAATGTATTTAAGACTGTTATTTCGAATGTTTGGGAGTCTTCTATTATTAATATATGGAAAGGAAAAATAATTAATATAAGGAAAAAGGTAATTCCGGAGACCAAATTTTTTATCATTGACATCTTCCTTTTTATTTCTTATGAAAACTCTTGTCAAACATAATAAGTACAAAATTTAATTTTTTAATACTTATTTTGTATAGCATTTTTGGCAAAAATTTAATTAGGAAAGATGTTTGATAATAAAACTGCAATGGCTAAGCGCTTCTATTCTTCTGTTCTATCCCGGTCAGTCTAGAGCCAGGTGGTCATTGCTCTCTTCAGCTTGTAAGACAATTCGTCATATGCTTCTATTTATGCACATCTCAATTGAAAATGGAGAAACTGCATAGATAGCGCAACGGAATTTTGTTTTTGTAAATAATTAATAGATTTTTCTTGAATATATGCCAAAAAAATGATATCTGCCTACTGTTAAATTGAAAAAAAAAACCCCGACTTATAAATTTTTTTGTGGTATTTAATCCCACGTAAATTTTAACAATTTTTAGTGCAAGGGATCAGAATAAAAAATCTAACTTTCCCAGCCAGAACTCGAACCTGGATCCCCTGCTATGCGGGCCGGTACATTTACCAATTATGCTACCGAGACAAGTCTGATAAGTTATTAAATCAGTTATCAGACTTGTTCTAGTTAAATATTTTATTCTGTTCCCTTGCACTAAAAATTGTTAAAACTGGATAACGTATAGCGAGTGACGTTTGTGCCAGAGTGTGACTCGAGACAGCCAGTCAGTTTTATACAATTGTGAAATGGGGTAGGGAATGGTTCTAATTTGTTTTTATCTTTTTAATATTTCATGTCAGTGCTGATATGTTGAAGGAGGGAAACAGAGAACAGGATTACCATATACGTATACTTGCTACTTGGAAAAACTATGTTTCAAAGCCATTTTAATAATCAATTTTTTTTTATTTTATTTGTATTTGCTTACAGTTTGCCTGAAAATGTGAGTTAGCCTTGCCACAAAACAAGTTCCATCCACTTATTTTCCACGGAATATATTTCTATATTCCAATAAGCTAATTAGGGCTAAAAGAAATACTCTAACACGTTGCATGGAGCTGATAAAGATGGAGATTTATATTTGTAGACAAGAGGCGCCATTTCTTGTGTAAGTGAGTGGTTTTTTCAATCGCCTTCCTTGTTCAGCAAGTCGCTTCTCCCATGTCCGCCATTGCATAAATACATAAAAATCTGTCACGCAAGGGCTGAGTAATACATGCAGATTTTATATAATTCACTACAGATGGATCTTCACAAGAGTAAATGACTTGTTTGATCTTTCAAATCAATGAGAAGTCATTGGCTTGCTCAAAATTGCCCAGAAAGTGAGAACGAAACGGTAGAGCGTTCAACAATTCCATTTTACTTCCGTCAATATTTCCTCTGTGAGCGATTTTTGTTAACACTTTAAAGAACGAAAATTTTATTAAAATGTCTTTTTTTTTTTCTTCTTCTTCTTATTCTTAATTCGTGTCAAGACTTGTTATTCTTCTAAATCCCCTCTAATCTGTCTCTAAAAAATGAATTCATTCAACTTTTTGCATGTAGCATAGCATATAATAAGTTAAACAAAGTCTGAATAAATACTTTTAAATTAAGGAAGTCTGACCTACACTTTAAGTTATATTCTTAAACATTTTCTTTACTATGTTTTTCCCACAAAAAATACTTTTATTGTATTGAGTAAAAAGACAAGAAAAAAAGTTTTCAACTAGCAATAATCGCACCTCATTAGGCCTTAATTGGTTACGATATTGCCACTGCGAAAGTTTTAAAATTAACTATTCGCATTAACAATTCACAACCCGTTTTAATAAATTAGACTCTGACCTTTCCATTCATCCCTCTCCTTAAGCCCAAACTCTATCCAGTATTAACCATCCTGATAATCCACCACACTTCATAAAAAAAAAAAAATAATATGAAGAGAAAAAAAAATACAGCAACAATAAAAAAACAAAAAACAACCTGTGTATTGTAAATAGAGATTTAGAAGTTCTGCCATTGGGCAGCTTCAAGCGAAATACACGCTAAGTTCTTTTTTATTTTTCTGTATTTTTTTATATTTATTTATTTGTATTATTATATATTATATATAGATATATATAACAGTGAATATTAACTGTATAATATTAACCAACGCATTACTAGATACAATAAACTTGTAGGAAGTAATTAATAATAAAGTTAAAAAAACAAAAAACAAATTTAATACTATTTATTTGACTTTACCTTTTTTTCCCACCATATATTTTATTTTATTAAATTACCATTAATTAATTTTATTGTTAATTATATCTAATTCTAATTATCAAATATTCATTAATTTATTTTATCAATTTATTTATTCTTTTCCATTATCTAATTGTTATTAAGTTTAAAAAACTAAAAAACTAAAAAAAAACTAAACTAATAAAACGTACTGTTTAATGCCAAATTGATTGACAAAAATAATTTTCAAACTGATTTTTTTTATTTTAGAAATACAAGTAAATAATAGATTTTTTTCCTGAAGTAGCCGAAAAATTAGTAGACGAAGGAGGGATGTAGACGGTTAGTAATAATTTGAAGGGTCAGGGGGGTGTAGGTATTAATTATTAGAGAAGCTATTAATCCTTATTACCTCTGTAGACATAGTAAGTTTATTTAATTAATATTTTAAACTGATTTTACAATAACAAAAATTTTTTAAAAATTCCAATTTCATTGGCTTGTTTCCTCAGAAAATTTGCATGTGCTTGACGATTTGTAATAGCAGATTTTCCTCATGATATTCAAGGTATTCACGTAGTTACTATCATTTGATTTTCGAAAATGTTTTAAATTCTTAAGTTTTTCTTAATAGACAAGATTTTTAGATTTATCAATGACATATCAAGTTACAAATGTGAATCTGCTAGAAACAGTTTTGCTATCGCTTGACATCTCAAGTAATCTACTATTTCTGTTGGTTGGATCTTTATAACTCTATCAAACTAAGCTATTATTTCTCATCTTAAAAACATATTAAGTCCGTTGTATCTTGAAAAACAAAAACATTTTTACTAGTACTTGACACTTTAGATAGACCTTATGTTTTGCCATAAAAAGTAACATGCAACATTAAACTATTAATACATGCAATAAGAAACTATTAATTGTGAATTCTAAATGTTTAAATAAAATTTAGCAGACAATAATTTATGTAAATGTAATTTTATAACGAAGAGAGGAATTCGGTTTTGGTAGATGAAGAATTAAAAACTAATTTGTAACGAAAAAAAAAATTTCGCCAACGTTTCGGCCTGAATTTCAGGACATCATCAGGGCAAATGGGGTGATTCGGAGAGGAAAGAGACTTCTGCTCTACGATAACTAAATCATGACTGATCTAGACATATCTTATGATATAGACTCTGTTGAGCACGGGTGAATCTCTCTATTTCTCTCTCACTCTCTCTCTCTCTCTCTCTCTCTCTCTCTCTCTCTCTCTCTCTCTCTCTCTCTCTTCTACACCCTATTTGCCCTGATGAAGGCCGAAACGTTGGCTAAAATAAAAAAAAAATTTTTTTATTACAAATTAGTTTTTAATTCTTCAACCACTAAGACTGAATTCCTTATAATCATTCCTTCATAAAATTTGCGTTCAACAAATTTGCCTCCCAAGTAATTTTTTAATATTTATGTTAGGTAAAATTTTACAAAAACGAAATTATAGTTTCTTAGCCAGCCTTATCGAGCTCATATCATATTACCGTTTTTTTTCCCTGCATTTGAGATAAAATTGAATATTTGCAGATTCTTTGCTATGGGTTTTGTGCTGATACTCCTTCATTGCGGTAATTGAAATATAACTAAAATTAAAAAGATTGTAAACAATTAATGCAAGGGAATAGAATAAAAAATCTAACTGTCCCAGCCAGGACTCGAACCTGGATCTACTGCATACCGGCCAAGCACGTTATCCTATAACGCAACCGGGAGAGCCAGATAACTTATTAAATTCCCAGCACTAGTATCGAGAGTCTAACCTACGAGAAAGACGAATACATTGTCTTATGCTGGAAGGAGCCGACATTGTCAAACTGTTTATCGACTCTTCATTATTTATTTTTAATTTTCATTTATAAATATTAATTTAGTTGTGATGTATCAATTAATGTGAGGGAATAGAATAAGAGTCGATAAATAGCTAGACTCTTCTAAATAAACTCTAATAAATAGCTCCTTCGAGAATAAGACGATGTATTCGTCTTTCTCGTTGGTTAGACTCTCGCAAGTGTGTTGGAAATTTAATAAGTTATCTGGCTAGTCCCAGTGGTGCAATGGATAGCATACCGGCCCGGAAAGCACGAGATACAGGTTCCAGTCCTGGCTGGGACAAATAGATTTTTTTATTATATTACCTCCCATTAATTGTTTAAATTTAATGTTGAATGATACACCACAACTAAATTTTTTTTTTTTCTGTGTTAGCCTCCCTTGCAACCACATAGGGTCATTGCAGGGAGGGCTATCTACATGTTGCCACAAGATTCCATATATAAATAAAAGATTGACCTGGGCGGGATTTGAACCCGCGGCGTCAGGATTTCGAGACCCGTACGGATCCCCTGAGCTAGCCTGGCGCCCCGTACACAACTAAAATTAATATTTTAAAAAATATTGTTATGTGCTAGTCACTCTAGGTTTTTTGGGGTACTCTTGTCAGGGATTGAAGCGCTTCCTTACCCGCCGTACGACCACCCTGCCCCTAGGGGTAGGTCCCCCCTCCCCCCACAACGAGCCCCCCACCCCTCACCCCGCAGCCCGAGCGTGCTCTGCCAGTCGGTCTCCGGCCCCCAACAGATCATGGTCACCTAGTTGCACCCGGCCCCCTGACTCGTACGATCGTATTCAAACTCGCCTAATCGCTATAGTGAACTAACCTCGAACTGTGTGAACAGCTCGTGTTGTGCAGTGTTGTGCTTGTGTCCTCGAGAGACCACTAACTTTATCTGGATTTTTATTCTTGTAAGTATATACAATTTTGAAATTTTGAATATTTATTTGTATTTTTTAAAAATTAAAACTATTTCGTCCTTATTTTATTAATTCATTTTGAAATACAACAAGGGTATCCGCATATGTAAAATTTATTATATAATTTTTTTT
>KZ808965.1:148117-162820 GCA_000696205.2 Oncopeltus fasciatus
TATATTTCCTCTTAACACCTATTCCTAACCATAATTTTATGAATGAAAGTTTCTGAACTCATAAATAAAATATAAAAAATCAGTGTATTTTCGAAAAGTATAATATTATTATTATTATTATATTCACTGAAAAAACTCTCTAGAATTATCTTTTTATAACAGAGGAACGATTTCTGACAATTGATGCTCTTCTTAAGAACAAATTATTCTGTACTTCTCTTACTCTTCATTTAGCGAAATTACTCTATGGCTTCTATAGCTCCCACTGATTAAAGTTAGTCTAAAGCTAACTCTAGCTCTTTAAATCTAACTCTCACGCTATATAGCTCTAGCTCTCTTTCTCTCTTGCTTTATAGTCCTCTTGCACAAGCTCTCTGTCGTTTTAATAATTTTACTCTAACTTTATAGCTGTTTATCAGCTCTAGCTCTTTAGTTCTTTTCTAGATCTCTATATGTAACTAGCTAATGTGCTCTCTTGCTTTTTAAACTCTAGATTTTTAGCTCTCTCTAAGATCCACAGTTCTCTAGCTCTAGTTCCCTTGCTCTCTGTAATTACTCTTTTCTAAAGATAACTCTAGCTCTTTGAATCTATTCTCACACTATATAGCTCTAGCTCTCTTTCTCTCTTGCTTTGTAGCCCTCTTAGTCAAGCTCTCTAGCTTTAGCTCCCTTGCTCCCTGTAATAACTCTTTTCTAAAGCAAACTCTCAAGCTATATAGCTCTAGCTCTTTTTCTCTTAAGTCCTCTAACACAAGCTCTCTAGCGTATTAACAATCTTACTCCAGCTTTTCAGTTTTTAGCTCTCTTGCTCTAGCAATCTCAAACTCTCGATCTCCAGATCTCTATTACCAGCTCTCAATCTTTGTAGTTCTGGCTCTTAAGATCTAGCACCTAAATGTACTTCTATTATTGTAGCGAGATTGATTGATTATACACACACAGACACACCCATATATAGTAATATAATTGTTTAATTAACCAAATTTGAAAATTTGTAACATGTGGGTACTTTTTCTTAAGATAGTTAGCATTGATTTAAAAAAAAATTGCTTAGAACATATATCACTTAGACTTTTAAAGAAAAAAAAAAATCAATGTAAATGTCTGATTTTAATAATCAATCTGATTCAATTAAATTAAATTCGACATAGGTTATAATATGATGTGAGGGGGTGATATATATGATCCAGTGCGGGGCTCGAACACTTATGTTGGGAGCGCCAACATATCTACAGAGACCCCGACCTTCCCTCTATGATATTCAATCCCTTGTTCTGATTGGATCTCATTTCAACAGTATTCTGAGCAAATTGCTGTTCTCTACCACATGCCAATACCTAAATCTTCTACATAATTGAGGTATTTCCATTCCAAAAAAGCGGGTATTCCAGGTGTTGCTGGAGCTGGAAGACAACTGGAACTCCGTGTCTCCGACCCACCTCCGTGTTTAGAATGCAGAAGTGATAACTCCACCAAAGTCTAACATCACGGCCATCGCATAACTCTTACTTTTATCTCATTATAAAAGAAGGAAATAGTAAAAAAAAAAAAAAAAAAATCAAGTTATGTAATCTGCCGAATACTTTCCAAAAGAACCAAAAAATTGATTTATTAAATTCGTTAAATCTTTTTCGTGACTCTTAAGGCTGGCATTTGTCTCTTATGCAAATGAATTTAGGCCATTATTTATAGAAACATGGTTGATGGAATCTGCGCATTTGCATTTGGCCTGAAACGCACTTATAAATGTATTTTATTCGGCTGAGTTTTTTATATTTTAATTATTGATTTTTTATTTGCTCAATCAATGTTTTTATATTAATTTAAGAATAATTTTTCCAGTTGATTTAGGAAAAGGTTAAAAAAATATTCATCAATATTTTATTTTATATCTCTAAAGATTTTATATTTTTAAATTGTGGCATTATTTTGTACAGAATTGTTTGAATATTATCTCAGGGAAATGTTCGGTACACATGAATTGCGTATTATTTGGCTTGAAAAAGTCGTGTATGATGAATGAGTTAAAAAGAAGTATATCATTTAAAAAAAATGTATATATTTCAGCAGATTTTCCCCAAGCAAATAAAGTTATTTCTACATTTAAAGTATGTATTTTACCTCTTTATATTTTATTTAACAATTCAATGTTATAAGCATAATTATTGTTATTATTACAGTAATTATTATTCTTATATAGAGAGTTAAATAAGATGAATTCCTGCAAGTAGATATATATATATTGTTTTTAATTGATTGAACTTTCTTTTCCTTCCAGCACATAGTCATCCATTCACAAATCATTAGAAGTTGTTGATTAAATAGTTAAAAGAAATGTAATGCGATTAATTAAGTTTGAAAGATAAAAAACAAAAATAATATTAACAATAAGGGTCTTGAATTCCAACTGTAGGAACTATAAAAATGAACTGGTCTTTTCAAAATATATAATATAAAAATATTTGTTCTTGGGATTTGGAGAACGAGGATTAACCCCTGTTCAGTAATTAAGGCCATAGAGTATGGATCTTTATGGTTATTCTAAATTGAAACCTCTTTGGTACGAAAAGGCGTGTTTTATTCGATGAAAAGTTGCCAGCTTCTCTTCGCTAGCATCTATGACTTGCTATAATTTGTAAAAAAAAAAAAAATTCTAGTGACGTTACAAATCAAATTATTTCTTATGATCTCATGTCCTTTTTTTTTTTTTATTTTCTAATTTACTATATTTACCTTCTGAAATAAAAATTCAACATAACAAGAGATCCCTATTAATCATATAGAGGAAATTGTTCATGTCAAAGTTAGTAATATTTGACGTTTAGAGAATTCTGTAGGTTTTTTCTGAATGAACTATTTCATGTATTCTTCTTTTGAACAGTTACCAGAAAATCATCTTCTGTCTGGGATTAGGCCACAACAAATTCGGAAAATTTTTCGAAATATAATTTTTTTTCCGATTCATGGATGCAGTTTAATCAGAATCAGATAATAAATATAATTATATTTAGGGAAATTTGAAGCTCGAAACGTGAGAGTTCTATTTCACTTTTAATTTGACAACGATTGCCTTAAAAAATGCTTTCATAGTCAGTGTTATACCAATAATTAAGACTGACATAATCATGAAATTGCTTTTGTGATGCAAATATACCATTTATGCATTGGTCTAAGCTGTTAATTCCATATAAATGTCTCATTCCCTGTGTTTTTCATTAAAAAATGAAGTATTACGGACAATAAACTTCTTGAAAGTAGGGATTCTACTTGTCAGACGGTACTATTCATGATTAGGAGTCAGACTTGTCAGTATTATTATAAAGTCAGCTAATCAAAATTAGAAAATTTCCACTCCAGTATACTACAAAAATTATTTATCTATTAGCAGGGGTTCCGTGAAGGTTGATGAAAAAAAAAATACAATTTAAAGAAATGTATTTTTTATTATCTGCCGACGTTTCGGTTTAATTTGTAAGGAATCTTCAAGGCTGTTGAACTACAATTCCATAAGAAAACTCTCACAAATTATTACATAAAATTTGTCGCAACTAAAAGTAACCTATTGCCCCCTTTCATGCAGGCCGCTATCCCTTTCCCACCCTTGACTTGTCCAACTTAAGTTTTCCTAATTTCCAAACCTTCCCCCCCAATTATGGTAAGGTGCGATGAATATTCTTCACGTTTTCCTAATCATTTCATATCACATTACTTTTAGTTATGTCAATTTTTTTTGTAATAATAATGTAAATTATACAGTTCATTTTTTTCTTTTTCGCATGTTTTCTTGTGACATTGTATTTCAACAGACCTGAAGATGGCTTACAATGTAAGCCGAAAGGTCGGCAGATAATAAAAAATACATTTCTTTAAATTGTATTTTTTTTAATTAACCTTTACTGAACCCCCACAAATTCTCTACTAATAACCTCATAACTCTCAATTTTAGTTAAATTTATGTTAGGCCATTTTATGGTTCGCCTGTGAATGGACTTTAATAAAGAGGTTGCCAAAAATATTGTGGTTTTTATTTTTATTTTTATTTTTAATCATCCCACTAAAATCCTGTCAGTGACGTGAGGCTTGACGGTGCCCTTTGAAAAGGACATTCAAAATCTTCGAATCCTTCTGATCTATTGTCTTCCACCCCGCTGATAAAGGATCAGAAGAAATGGGGAAACATTGAATGAAAGATTTTTTTTTGAAAGTTATTCCCCAGATTTTGAAATTGATAAAAAAGATCCCGGACGTAGATATGCATATGTGCTCTTACATAACTGTACCCGTCTTCCTCCAGGGCGACAGGAGAACGAGAAATTCCCGTTCTCACTTCTGTCTGAGGTATCTGCGAGGCCATCATCATCGGTGTCTCCCGTTGAAAAAAAAAAAAAAAAAAATTCAATTTATCTGTGCGCCCGTCGTGTGTGGATCCTACTGGCTCAGACTCGTGTCAGTCTGTCCGTTTTCGGATTCCTCATAACCCACCGGACGCCTCGGTATGGCCCGGGACTTTTTGATTTCTACATAAATGACAGCCGAATGGGGTCTGTGAGATACCAAAATGACGGCCAGTTTGGATGGAAAGGGCTATACTAAGGGCTGACACACAGATCTAGCCAGAACGAACGTTTTCCCTCTGGAGAAATTTTGAAATTGTTGGTCTTCTAAACACGAATCAAACCCTTAATTGCCCTAACCTTGATTCCAAATAGTTATTTTTTTTCATATTAAAGTTTTCATTCCAGGCTTTTTTGGAAATCTGAAATTCATAATATAACAATATTAATTGAAGAGTTCATAAGGAGAGTTTTTTTTTTATATCGTAGATATTATTATTAGATGATTTTAGTTGGAGTTCGGTCAAGGTAGAAAAAAAAAAGAATACAAATTTAAAAAATTTGGCCATCATCGGTGTCTCCCAATATATTCAAATCCTAGATTCCCCATTAAAAAAAAATATACTTTTTTTAAATTTTGTATTTTTTCTGATCTACATTGACCGAATCCCAACTAAAATAAAGATCTATAATTTTAATTGAAGAGTTTTTTTGTTTTTTATTTCACCGTAGATATTATTATTAGATATTTTTTTGTAGGGGTTCTATCAAGGTAGATCCAAAAAAGTACAAATTTAAAAAAAGTGCATTTTCCAGGCTATCATGAAGACGAGAGAGGACGTCCTGTCCCTCAGTTCACATTTTCATGACTTTAGGTTAACTTTGGAACAGGTCGTCCCCTCTCGTCTTCATGATAGCCCTGAAGATGGCTTACAGTGTATGCCGAAACGTTGGCAGATAATTTTAAAAAATACACTTTTTTTTTTTTAATTTGTATTTTTTGGATAAACCTTGACCGAACTGCAGCAAAAAAGCACCTAATAACAATATTTAATGTCCATTTATTTATTTTTTTCTAAAAACACAAAAACTTAATCAATCTTCCACATTATCCAGCATGAATATAGCAATGAAGAACTATGGATCTTAATTTACGAAGACCTCTCTACTTGAGAGACCCTAAGCCATGTTCCTGGGCCTTCCAGGATGTTCACACTGTACCAACTACCTGGGACATCTATCTTACATTCTTTGTACAATGTTCCCATTGACAAGTATGAACAAAGTCGGGGATTCTGTTTAGGATTTGAATAAATAAAATCTAATTTGTAAATACAAATATTTTTAAATTATCGCCAACGTTCATATTTTCGGTTTAAACTTCAGGCCTTCTTCAGGACAATGGAGGTGAAGGAAGTCACCTGATCCAGGAAAACTAAATCATGTCTCGATATGCACTGACTGCTCAGTTATAATTTTGTTATCTCTCTTCCTCCCTCACCTCCATCACCTGATGATGGCCTGAAATTTAGACCGAAACATAGGCAATAATACCAACTTTTTTTGTTTATAAATTAGTTTTTATTTATTCAAATCCCAAGACCGAATCCCTAACCAATACTTCCTCATAAAATTCTACGAACAACTAACTATCTTCAAATTGATTCTTCTTGGCACTTCTTTTAGAACTGTCCTATGGAACTAGTCATCTTTCCATTCCTCATCTGAGAAGCTAAAGGTTAAATAAAGAATCAATCTCCGATCGGGTTTCTCAATCGGCATTCAATCGATCTGACTAACTTTTAACGATAAATGAAAGAAATACCCAGAGCCATAGGTGTTTAGAAACAAGATGGCAACCTGTTTATAGCCCCTTCTTTCATAGTCCTATGTTATTGAAAGGGTGGTTACATTAATAAATCAATTATTAGATGATTTTTGTTGGGGTTCGGTCAAGTTAGATCCAGAAAAAAATACAAATTAAAAAAAAAAAAGTGTATTTAAAAAAAAATTATCTGCCGACATTTTGGCTTACATTATTGTATTCTCATGACATTGTATTTCTACAGCCCTGAAGATAGCTTACAATGTAAGCCAAAACGTTGGCAGATAATTTATTTTGAATAAAATTTTTTATTTTTAATTTGTATTTTTTTCTGGATATTCTTGACTGAACCCCAACAAAAATCATCTAATAATATTATATACGGCAAAAAAACAACTCTCCATTTGAATTAATTAATCAATCTTAACGCCTATCATTTATTTTAACTAAAGAATTTTTAAAACAATTAATGAGAGGGAATAGAATAAATAAACCTATCTGTCCAAGCATACCGGCCCGGCAAACAGGAGATCCAGGTTCGAGTCCTGGCTGGGCAGATAGATTTTTTTATTTTATTCCCACTCATTAATTGTTTAAAGTTTACGGGGGATAATAAACCACAACCAAATAAATATTTATAAAGAATTTTGTGTTCATATTCACGCCTCCAAAAGTGTATTTCTTACCAAATACTTTTTTTCTCTATAAGTTTTGAATTTTCTATAATGTAAATATATCCTAAGATAACAATTAACTTACTATTTGAACTAAAATTTTATAATAATNCAAATCGTGTGGTGGCTTCTTCAGGGCTGAATAGAGAATGAGGATTGTTAGTCTTTAATTGCTCATTCTCCATTCAAGAGATCCTTCAAGTCCTGAAGAAGCCATCATAGGATGTGCGAAAGCTCTGGAAAAACTTATATATCTGTTTTATGAATGGCTATTTAGCCAATAATCATAATAATTTAATACATGCATCTCTTATGGTTTCTGTTTATTTTTGGATTATTTATTATTAATATTTCTATTAGTTGTTTATTTTTTGGTTAAGTCAACAGTTATCGCAAATAACAAAGAATAGTATTTGTTTGTGAGTAGGAAGGATTTGTTTCGATATTTCAAAGTTCATTTGTTTTTGTTTTTTATGAAATGGTTATATTTTTTTTTTAATTTCATTAATAAGTTTATATACATATATCTTTAATTAATTGAGGTTATTATCCAAGTCTCACAGAAACAGTGCATAATTAACAATAAGTCGCAAACATTTTAAGGTTAAGGAAGGAATGAAATAATATGGAATGGGATTTTATGGGTGCCCATGTCTGCCACGCGAGAAGAACCTGAAAGAGAAGGCTGACCAGTCAATTACTGCCGTCTGACAGCTGGGGAGAGGTTTCTGTAGTGTGCGCGATTTGCCGTATTTATGTGCAGGAGTTGTCTGGGCTCCTGCAGTAGTGTCTATGTAGAAGTGCATCTCGCCCACAATGCACACGAGAATGCATCTGTGAATGGGGGATCCGTCTTCTCTCTCTTGCAAATCCTTTCATGAGATTTCAGACAGATTTGATGAGAATTCGTTCAACATTTTCTACGAGCTAACCTACTAGACACCAAAAATATAAGCCCCTTATATATATATATATATATATATATATATCATCGAAATATGCTCATTCACTGTATATTTCGTAGTAGTTTTCAAATTCTCTTCCACTGATATTCCCTGTGAGGTGTGCACACATTACGTAAGAGTAAGAAATATGATGGTTTCCAGCGACTTGGCAGCACGATGGGCCGAGCACACCCAAGGAGTACACCGGACATATTTTTCATAGCAAGTAGACGTCAGTTTTTGTGGGCAGAGACTGGTATCAGGTGATAATGGGAGGGGGCCGGACTTTCGACCGCACTCGGGGCAGTCATCAGGAGCGTACCGGCCGTCCTTTGTTTTTCCTCTTTTGTTTTTTGTTGTTGTTCTTGTTGAACTTCCCAGCGGCTCATCTTATTTACACTTGAGCCGGGCAAAAAAAAGTTACACCGCATTAAAGGACTGTTTAATTCGGGTAATAATGAGCGGTTCACTTGCCAGGCTACGTCTAAATCACGATAGTTATAAGTGACTTTAATAGGCGGCTCTCTGGGCCCCTTTGAGGGATCCATCGAGGTCTTCTGATCCTGAGGTCTTTGCCCACATATACCGTTTTCATTTTGTACCAAAGTACAGCGTCTTCTGATCCTAAGGAGTGCTTTGTCTTTACCCACAGAAACGGTTTTCATGTTGTACCAAAGTACAGCGTCTTCTGATCCTGAGGAGTGCTTTCTCTTTGCCCACACATAAGGTTTTCATATTGTACCATAGTACAGCGTCTTCTGATCCTAAGGAGTGCTTTGTCTTTACCCACAGATATGGTTTTCATGTTGTACCAAAGTACAGCGTCTTCTGATCCTGAGGAGTGATTTATCTTTACCCACAAATACGGTTTTCATGTTGTACCAAAGTACAGCAAAAGTGTGTGTACACATTTCCCGTAGAAATAGAGGAATGGCCACTTTATTTCTTTTTCCGATAATTTAAAATAATGCTTTTACTTAAGCCATTATATATACATACTTGTTTTTTAATTCCTTGTAAGAAATTTTGATAAAACTTCTCTATTCAATTGAATGAATGAAGTCAACATAAAACGAGAGACAACAACAAAGCCGAGAATTTTATTCGCATCCTTGAAAAAAAAAAATGCAGGAAAAAATTTATTTAACTGAAAAAGCGCTTGAACATGAAGCCATCATTAAAAAAAGCAAATAAGACACATTATTGCATTCTTTATTGAGCGTGACGTGTAGATAATGTGAATAAAAAGGATACACAGTGAATTTCATTTTCTATCGATTAACGTTTATCGTGACTTGTTTAATAGATTTTTTTTTGTTTTTAGTTTTCTGCTAGCATTGGCTAATGTTTCTTATATGTATATATATATATANTTTATTACTAATTTCTAATAGATGAGGTAAGAGGGAGGTTTAAAGAAAGACCGAAGGTTATAATCGTATTGTCATTGCAGTATTTTTTGTGAAATAAAAGTTTACAGAACATAATAAGGGTAATTTTTTAACGCAAATGCTACGTGACAATTTACCATTTTACGATAAAAGTAAATTTAGGAAGAAATTTACAAATATAATTACCATATCTGGGTATTTCCCCCACTTTTCTATTTCTGCCAGCCAAGGCATCATACCTAGAGACTTTCCGATTTACGATCCGAGCTACCCTCTTCTCGTAATGTGGTATAATTCCTCAACCACTCTTGTTTATGCCCATCCATAAGAAACGTAGAAATCTGCTCAGTTTACCCGCGCAGTGAATTTTCAAAAGAAATTGGTGTGTAAATTAGCCCACTAGTACCTAAATTGCGACATTTTGAAGGAATTTAATTGTGATTATACTTGCCTTCTTAGACACTTTGTTTTGTCAGAGGGAGTTGAAATATCGACATCAATTTTTTTTTCTTTTTTTATCCGCCAAGTTTTTTGTATCATGTGCAGGTATTCAGTTTGTTTTTCAAACAAAACGAAGAGTTCACTTCTTTACTCACGTGGTTTTGGAATTAAAAGACCCCCTGTTGTCCAATTATCGCACTTCCACGTAATTATTCTTTTTTTTTCTTTTGTTTTTTCCTACATATTCTTCCAGCATGACTTCGAAAAACCATAAATAATGATTGTTTATGTGTGTCTCAGCGGATGCTGTTACAACGTAGTGAACTTTCTGTCCAATTAATCGAAGGGTTATTTTACTAATTATTTTTTTATACTCTTATATCGAGCAAAATTTAAACTTATCTATAGTGCCTGAAGTTTTTAAAATAATGAAACCAAATAATATATCTAACAAATTATTTTTACAACCATTTGTTGAGCTTCTTCGTAGGGAGGTTTAAAGTTTGACCAAAAATCATAATCGTAATATCTTCCTCATTTTAGCGTTTCGAAAAAAAAAAAAAAAAATTATGGAACAATACAGTTGTAACAATTTATTTTACTGCATTTATTTAATATAAATTTTTTTTTGACGTAATTTTTCTTCGAGAAAATTGAGCTATTTTAGTTGTTGCTATGATACAATTTTTGAAACATCCGACAAGGGAAACAGCCATTGAAGATGGATTCCTACAGGTATAGTAATTACACAATCATTGATAGAACTTACAAGCCCTTTAAGGGCTCTCGTCTTAGTAATTATAAATTAACTTTGTTTGACATTGGCATTGCTTTTACATATATTAGCCCATGTTCATATCAAATTGATGTATAGTAATATCGTAATAATGGTTATATTAGTAAGTGTAGAAGTGGACATTGTTAATGAATTGTTTTTTTTTTTACTCGTTTATTTTCTAATCAACCTTCAGAGATCCTTTTGGTACGTTCGGATACACAATCAAGCGGCTTTTCCAGAAGTAATTACTGAGGTCTGTCCAATTTTTTATTTTTTTCCTCCTACGCTTCTGTAGCGGGATGCGCTGAGGCCATTACCTGAATGGTTTACCCTCGTTCGGTACGGGTTCCCCAGGAGGCGTTGACCTAGTGGATGTCCTCTGGAGACGGTGACATGCCGACTACCAGCAGAGCAATCTAGCGGCATTCCCCAAGAACAATACCACCAGATAAGAGCGATAAGTTTGATTGGCACTTAACAACTCCAGTCCGATTGAAAACAGCCGCCATCTATTTTACTGCTTGCAATTATCCTGTCCCCCCCCCTCCTCTTCCACCATGTTCCATTTTATTTATGGGTTCCTGGGCATATAACCTCTGAACTAATGTTATCTAACAGGACCAAAAGTTAATAAATCAATAGAAATATCGCGTTATTCGAAACTTCATTCTTTTAAATAGCTTTTTTTTTATTATTAAACTTTTTTAAATTTATTACATTTTGTTAAATAAAAACATTTTGTAATTTGATCGCCAAAATGAATTTAAATTAAAAAAAGACATTCAATGTCAATAACATCAAATTTTTTACAGATTATGTCCCCACCAGGAGGTCACGGGGCCATCTTCGTTTGAGTCGACGGGGAGGGTTGTAGGGGTTGGAGTTGGAAGACATGGTCTGTGGTAGTGGATTAGGATGGTATGGCAGTTTACTGTAAATAAGGGTGAAGCGGGAAGAAA
Source organism: Oncopeltus fasciatus (assembly GCA_000696205.2). NCBI lineage: Eukaryota > Metazoa > Arthropoda > Insecta > Hemiptera > Lygaeidae > Oncopeltus > Oncopeltus fasciatus. The sequence continues at coordinate 159,464 of KZ808965.1, forward strand.
TGAAGTCTTGTACAAAAGGAATATTAAGATCGTGGTGAAGGGATGAATTGGATACGTAATAGGGGGCATTTGCAATTATTCTCAGGGTTTTGGATTGAATGGACTGGATTCTATGGATGTTGAAAGGCTTGGCGGCACCCCAGATCGTAAGTCCAGATTCGTCGTAATAAGGTTTTGTAGAGTGTCAAAAAAAAAGCAACTTAAAAGAGATTTGATACATACAAAATAGTCCGTTTGCAGGATCTGAAAACTAAGCATATTTCTGATCCTAAGGAGTGCTTTGTCTTTACCCACAGAAACGGTTTTCATGTTGTACCAAAGTACAGCGTCTTCTGATCCTGAGGAGTGCTTTCTCTTTGCCCACACATAAGGTTTTCATATTGTACCATAGTACAGCGTCTTCTGATCCTAAGGAGTGCTTTGTCTTTACCCACAGATATGGTTTTCATGTTGTACCAAAGTACAGCGTCTTCTGATCCTGAGGAGTGATTTATCTTTACCCACAAATACGGTTTTCATGTTGTACCAAAGTACAGCAAAAGTGTGTGTACACATTTCCCGTAGAAATAGAGGAATGGCCACTTTATTTCTTTTTCCGATAATTTAAAATAATGCTTTTACTTAAGCCATTATATATACATACTTGTTTTTTAATTCCTTGTAAGAAATTTTGATAAAACTTCTCTATTCAATTGAATGAATGAAGTCAACATAAAACGAGAGACAACAACAAAGCCGAGAATTTTATTCGCATCCTTGAAAAAAAAAAATGCAGGAAAAAATTTATTTAACTGAAAAAGCGCTTGAACATGAAGCCATCATTAAAAAAAGCAAATAAGACACATTATTGCATTCTTTATTGAGCGTGACGTGTAGATAATGTGAATAAAAAGGATACACAGTGAATTTCATTTTCTATCGATTAACGTTTATCGTGACTTGTTTNCAGATCATCCAATTTCACTTGAACAAGAGGGATATTAAGATCGTGGTGAAGGGATGAATTGGATACGTAATAGGGGGCATTTGCAATTATTCTCAGGGTTTTGGATTGAATGGACTGGATTCTATGGATGTTGAAAGGCTTGGCGGCACCCCAGATCGTAAGTCCAGATTCGTCGTAATAAGGTTTTGTAGAGTGTCAAAAAAAAAGCAACTTAAAAGAGATTTGATACATACAAAATAGTCCGTTTGCAGGATCTGAAAACTAAGCATATTCAATTTATGTTCCGTTAAAATTTATATATATATATATTTATATGAGTAAAAGAGTATAATAAGTATATATAAAATTAAATAAATTCTCTATCTTGGGTTAATAATCTATCAAGCAAAATTCTTTAAAATAAAAACAATTACGAAAGTATTGTTACTATTAAGTTATATACATCAGTCTACATAATGTTAAAACCGATGGATTTACCTTTTACTACAATTGGACTTGGATTATTTTTGCATTATGTCCTCAATTTAGTACGGAAATTCTACAAAATTTCAGCCCCTTTATGGTGAATATGTCGTCCTTAAGGATTATTTTGTTCACCCAGCCTTTACTCTCATTCGAGTCGGCCAACTTAAAGAAATCGCATACAAACCATCCTTGATGTCCTGACCTCTTATATTCCAATATTTTCAAATAAGTGTTCATTTGAAATCTACAAATTTTAAATTCCTCCATGCAAAAATTCATAATTATTCTATAAATTCATACAAATATCCATGAAAATAATTAGAGACTTGTGCACACGAGTCTATGCCACAGAAATAAATAAAAGGCGAAATACAGGACATATAATCTTTCGAATAAGGCATTTTTTGGGGTATTATTTTGAATAATTTTTATAGCCAAAACTATTTTAAATGGTGAAGTGGTTCAGAATAAATAAAAATAAGGTTGTAGAATTAATTATTACTAAAATATAAAAGGAACAAATTAAAATAACTTACTCACACATTATGAATAAACATTTAAATTTTCAAAATACGAATTAATTATTTTCTAGTCTAGTGTCTGTTAAATAGAAATTGCCGTGTTCTTAAAATTTTTGTAATGGGAAACTAAAATAATGCATTTCTTCTCGTTAGTGCATCTGGAGGTGTATTTTTGAGTTAGAAAACACACAAGGTATACAAAAAAAATACATATATATTTTTGAAAAAGCACAACAAAGTCAACTCATTTGACACTAAATTTGTTATCACACAAACTGGCTATAAATATAAAACAAATTAAACTTAATTCTTTCAATAAATAAATATATTTATTACTCCTAGTTCACTTTTCAAATTGAGCAAGGTAAATGGCCCCGGTCTGCACATCATTTATATTCATTAATTAATTCAGTCAATTGGAATGTATGCAAACAAAGGTGTATTAAGAGCAGTTTTGTGACGTCATATTTGCAATGTCTGTATCTATCAAGGAGAGCAAATTGCTTCTCTCTGATAACTAGCTTCAAGATACAAAGAGGTCTACAATTTTAAATATCTATCGCTAATGATTAGCACAATAATCCTTAATTATTTTCCTGAAAAAAAATCTATATAGCATCAAACCTTAACTTTGTACTATGACGCAGCTTTAAATAAAATTCAATATTTAAGCTTCCTATAACAAATTATTGAATATTGGGCTAAAATCAGATTATCTTTTGAACATAATGCCTCGATGCAATTAATGTTACGATAAATGTATTGATTTTAAAAAGCATAGACTTTAATTTTTTAACATTTACAAATGTAAATAAAAAGTTATAATTTTAAAATGCTTGTAGTTAGGCTTTAATCCGGTAAATTTATTTATCTTTATAAAATTTTTTGATACTTTCCCGACTAAACCGACTTAAACCTAATGTACCTCTACAACTAAGGAAATTTTGGGGGGTTAAAGTCTGGCCATTGGTGACCACTTAGACTGTGTCTACAAATACCATGAAACTTTGTTGAAATTACTTCAAAGGTTGAGCTCTTCCGCCATTCTTCTCTCCCGACAGGCTAGATCTTGGACAAAGAGTCGGATCTCATCTACAATCTCTCTTCGGCTTATAAGATCAAGTATGAAAGCGGAAATCGTCTTTGAATGGGGGAGTAGCAGTCAATGAAGACTCCAACTAAACCTTCTATTTGTATTTGTTTACATCTTCTGTTGAAGTTTTCCAACATAGATCGGCGTTTGTTTCATTTTAAAACCGTGAGTTTAGCGGCATTGAACTGAATTTTTGCAACAAAAAAAAATTACCATTAAGAACTATGGAGTAACATTCATGGCTATCTTCCTTAATAAGCTTTTCGTAAACATTCTGACACGTTCTGAACACAAATCTTAGAAAAATACATTTTTCTCCTAATATATATATA
>KZ808966.1:21085-32280 GCA_000696205.2 Oncopeltus fasciatus
CCCCCCCCCCCCCCAAGAAAAAAACAATCTGATAATAATATCTACGGTAAAAAAAAATCTCCATATGAACATTACCAATTTTAAGCTCTGTACAGAATAATGTACTTGAAAACTTGATTGGTCGCCGACACCTGTCAAGCCTTCTCTTTCGATTGCAGCACCAAGCTAGTGTTTGTCTAGAAATCAGTCTGGCCGTAACCTTCGTTTATGTAAGAGGTGTTTGTATCGCTTTGTCGAAAACGTGATAAGTGTAATAGTAGAGCAATGAACTCTCGTGAAATTTCACATGAAATTAGGTAAAAACCCTACTGAAATTTTTCGTTTATTAAAAGAGGCTTATGGCGATGAATATTTATCACGTACTCGAGTTTTTGAATGGTTCAGCGTTTCCAAGATGGCCGAGAAGACGTTGGAGATAATGACAGCCCTTGATATATATATATATAAATACCAAGTTACATTAATGACCAAAGAGGTTGAAATGCGGAGAGAGAGAGAGAGAGAGAGAGAGAGAGGAAAGAGAAAATAAAAAAAGGTGAGTTGCAGTATCAAGTGCTCCCTCAAGGCCGAGAATAACTGTCAAGGCCATTTGCTCTGTAACGTGTGATTTTCGTCATTTCTTATTCTAAAATAAGGGATAAGCTTCTCCTAATATATATCTTATCATTCTTACTTTCGGTATCGTGATACTGTCTTATAGAGATTTAAAACGAATTGCCCGCACTTAACCAATTTAAGAGCCTCGAAAAAAGATCGAATTAAAAGACTCTTTGGAATTCTTTCAGCTTCGCCTTCGGTGAGTTAATCTTGTAGCAGTGCTCCTATCCACTACCCACACCGTCCCTCCGCCTCTAATGGAAAGAGTCTCTCCTTGAGCCTGGCTAGAGACTGATCGGCTGGATCCTTTGTTTAATTGCCGAAGCCCTGTGATTGGCCCCGAACGAGGCGCTGCCATCTTAATCAAATCCTCGCTCCGATCGACTCTTATTACCCGGCCTATCTGTTCACCTAGTTGAGTGACATTTTATCCTCCCCACTTGGCACTATTAGCTTTTCCTATCGCGTTAATCAATTGTAATGAATATGGTCTAGCAATCTGATAAGCACTGGTTCTGGATTGAATGTTATGCTTTTTTTTTTCTTTTTTTTTTTTTTGCTATTATAAAATTTGAGACAAATATATTATAAGGGTATTACTTTATTTTTTTCTCTCTTTTTTTTTCCTTACTTATATGAATGATTATTAATAAATTATAAGGAATCTGATAATCAATCAGATTAGCATTGCTTTTTGCAGATTATTGGAACACAAGCTATTAATTTTATAACTATGATGAACTTTTTAGAACTTCAACCAGAACACTGACACTGCATAGTAAAAGCTAAAGATGTGGTGCATTAAAAAAAAAAATTAACTAAAAGTGTGTATTTGTTTTTAAGCCGGCTAGCACCCCCAATTTTTAAAATAATGAAGCCAATTTGGAATGTAAGCTTAATTTAGCAAACCGTTAGATAAGTAAGTGAAAATCTGATGGCTTAATCGGCCAGGGGAGGGGGGGGGGGTTAAAGGGAGACCTAAGTTTAAAATCTCAATACCTCCGTTATTATTAGCATTATGAAAAAATTGTAAAAAAAACAATATTGTTATAAAATGTAATTTCAAGTGCTAAGCTGCGGGCCCTTTTATTTTTAAAATATAGAAATCAAATTCGATAGTTAGGCAGTTCATTGAAAACTATTGAATGAATTTATTTCATTAAATTCACATGCGGATTGTTAGCATTTAGAGGAGGGCCACTGTTTGGTAACAGAAAACAAATCTTTGTTTTTATTTGAGTTACTAAAACCTTTTGTAAAACATAATGGGTGAAAAATCTAATTTTACAAAATTTTTGTTCTACAACATTTATATATAAATTATGCATGGACTTTTTTATTCAGTGGGAAGTTACTTCACTTTTTTTGTATTTAGATATTACAAATTTAAAATGCTTACAAAAAAATTTCTTCACAGGAGTATTTTAGGACCAATATTTACTCCCATTAATTTTTTATCTATCCTGAAAATTTCTATAAATAATTTGCCTTAACACAGTAGATCTTACTTCCTTGTTATTAGTAAAATAAAATAAATATAAATAAATTTAAAAAATGAATTACAATAAATGGAAGTAGTGTAGTAATACTCATTAAGTAAGAAAACTGCAATGTTCAGAAATGTCTTAAAAGTATTTATTGAAAGACGCCCCTCTATGGCCTTTTCTATGAGACCTATCCTTGACAACCTAAAACTTCCCTAATTCTTATTCTATATTAGATTCTCTTTTTGTACTTATGTTTTATTCATCAATATCTTTGAACTAAAATCAAACTTAGCTAATTTTTTAAACAATAAATGAGTTCAGAAAATTTTTTTTATTGTTTTTTTTTCTATGACAATTGTTGCATATGCATTTTGTGCCCAAAATATCCTCATACCTCCAGATCGTGCCTATTGGTGTTAAGTCAGATCTGATTTTTCTCTACATTTTTTCTAGTTGTTAGGGATTTTCTTTTTTTATTTTGTACATATTTATTTTAAAATAAATTCATTTCTCATTGAACTATGATATAAAGAATATTGAATTTCTAATTTAAGGATTCACTTGGTAAAAAAAAATTATATTAGTAAAATAAAATGCTGTCCTCATATTAAATTTAATTCAATAAACATTGACTTTTTGTTGGGCAATAAGCTATTGATTTTACTATTTTTCTTTCTCACTTGTGACTTTTTGGTTCAACTTCTTTCAAAGTCTTATTTATAGAAATCAAACTATTCATATTGTTTTAGGGCTAGAATTTTCAAAAATTTTATTAGAAAATTAATTTGTACCATATTTCAATTTAAATTATTTTGTTACAGATTACCCAAGAGTGGATGTAGGACCTAATAATCCAATAAGAGTGGAGCGAGACGGAACTGCAGTGCTTCAGTGCAATGTTGATTCAAAGCCCCGTGTAAATAATGTTCGCTGGATAAGAGATGGCAGGTTTATCTCAACTTCTTTCAAGCACACCATTCAAAAAGTAACAGTGCAGGATTCAGGGAAGTATAGATGTAGTGCAGACAATGGTCTGGGCCAGAGTAAGGAGGCCGAGGTTGAATTGGATGTACAGTATCCTCCACAGGTCACCATTGATAGTGGTCAAGGGTCATCAAGACAGCGAGAGGCCGAGGAAGGTGAGACCCTAGATGTCAAGTGTAATGTTTCTGCCAACCCTCCACCCATTAGTGTTGAATGGCTGCGTGAGGGCAGGCCAGAATTCAGGCAAAATGGTGAAGTATTGAGATTGGCAAGGGTATCTGCTGACTCTGCAGGCCTTTACATCTGTCGAGCCACTAATATTCTCAATCCCACCACTGGAGCAACAGCCAGGTCAAGGAGTAACAGGATTGGAAATGCCACTATGACACTACTAGTGCGACACAGACCAGGGCGAGCTCAAATCACCCCTGACCGGCCTATTGCTTCTGAGGGTAATGGAGTGACATTGACTTGCTCTGCATCACCTCCCGGGTGGCCCACTCCACAGTACCGTTGGTGGCGAGAACTTGATGAGTCTACCCCTTCTGCACAGATCACTGTTCTTGCTACTGGGCCTAAGTACAATATACCCTCTGCCCACCTTGGCAGTGAAGGCAAATATCACTGTGAGGCCAACAATGAGATGGGACATGGAGAGAAAGCAACTGTCATCCTCACTGTTCACCAGCCTCCTAGGATTCTTGTCAAACTTCAACCACATGTCACAAGGAGGTCAGTATACCTTTTAAGTTAAAAACTTAATTGGTAAGTTCAAGCCACTCTTATAATATATTTTCACTCCTCTAGGACCTATTGAAGCTACTTTGAGATATTGCCTACCTCCTTGTTATTTTATTATTTCTAGTTTCTTTTCTATGGTTAACCATTGAGAGATCTGGTTAATTTTTAATCTTAAAAAATCTTTTTCTTTATGCTCATAGAGGTGAAAATTAGTTAATAACTTTAGATTTTCTTAATAGAATTTATAGAATTCTATCACTTCAATCAAATCATATATACTTATGGAACAAAGGTACCCCTACTCATTCTTTCTGGAAGTTTAAAGTTTTATATATATTTATATAAATTTTGCTTTAGTTTTTTTTAACCCTGGAAAATTTTTCAAGACCAAGTGTTTGAATTTTTTACTGAATAATAATAAATTATTTGTAACTTATATACTTCTCTATAACAATAAAGGATTTTTATGTTAGATAAATTTAAAAAAAAATGAATGTATTCATTATTTTTATTTTTTTCAGAATTGGTGACAAAGATTTCAGCATGACTTGTGGGGCTCAGGGGAAACCTAAACCCTCAATAAAATGGCTTAAAGATGGAAAGGAAATTCAAACAAAAACTGGGAAAGATACATCTATAAAATTCTTTGAAATTTCAACTGATGAATCAGCAGGTGACGACTACTTTTTAAAATCTCTCTCTCATGTGTGTGTGTGTGCGTGCGTGCGTGTGCGTGTGCGTGCGTGCGTGTGCATGTGTGTGTGTGTGTACACCCATGTACGTACGTGCATACACCCATGTGTATTTCTTAATAAATTTTCTTAATTTTATAAGGATCTATTTTTTTAAATATTTTTTTCTCCAGGGCGAAATCTTGTTTACACTGTTCAAAGTACCCTGAGATTTGAGGGTAAAGGGCGACCTGAAGGTGACCAACTTATCCCTGCAGATAGAGGAGTTTACACTTGCATTTTTGAAAATGAAGTTAAGAGAGCTGAAACCATGATGCACCTCAGGATAGAACGTAAGTGTCTTTTACATTATATTTCAACAATGAAAGGAATTAATAGTGTTATATGACCTCAAATTCAATAGTTATTCGTTCTCTGATGTTTATTAAATATGGCAGGTAAAAATTCTTAGATGTCTTAAAATTTTTAAAAAGTTGTAAATTTAATTAGTTTTTCAAAGAATTAGAAACTTTTATTGTAAGCTGAGTATATTTTAAAATGAGTAAATAAATTTGGGATCATTTATAGGGTTTTGTTAGATAGTGGTTTTGCTAATGGTAATTTTGTTAGAGTTAAGTATAAACATTCTCCAGAAAAAGTTTGAAAAATAGCTGCATATGAACTTCAACTATATTTTTGTCTACATTGTGCATTTTATGATAATTTTCAATCAATAAGAAGAAAATATGAAAATGTGTGATAGCAGTCAAAATTAACAATTATTTTAAGTTGTTTTCATTTATAAAATTAACAAAGTATTTAAGGAAAGGCAGTGTTAGAAAAGGGACCCGACTAAATCTTCTTTTTAGTGAGGCTTTTCTTTCTAATAAATCATTTTTGTCTTTTCGCAATTTATATTTATTTGTTTAATTTATATTTATGCTTTAAAAATATTTTATTGGTTTATAATATTTTCATTATGCTTTAAATATTTTATTGGTTTATAATATTTTCATTCATAGATGAACCTATTACACTTCACCGATACAACAAGGTAGCCTATGATCTCCGGGAGACAGCTGAAGTGATTTGCAAAGTCCAAGCCTACCCTCGTCCAGAGTTCCAGTGGAGCTACTCGACAAACACTGCCCCTCTTCTGGATGGAGCAGATGGCCACTATCAGATCAACACCACTGTCAGCCCACTAGGGGGGGATATCTATACCAGTGTCCTTCAAATATCCAACCTCAGAGAGGCCGATTATGGAGAATATAATTGCAGGTATTGAATTCAAATCTATTGACCAACAGTGGGGTAGTAGTAGTGTCAATTGTCATCAATGTGCAAACTTTAATAGTACTACTAAGTGCCTCAGTCAAAATGTCAGTCAATAGATAAACGAAACTGACAAAGGGGGAGTAGGAGTTTACTGTCAAACTAGAGTTTGATTAAAGTCTGTTATATATGCTCTCCATTAAATAAAACCATGTTTAAAATATGAAATTTTTCTAATGAGTGTCACCACAGTTTGAGAACACTCAAAATATGTTGAAGACTAGTTCAAGAGTTTTGAGTAACAACTGCACCTATATAATATAGAATGCTGATTTGCAAACAATCAGTAACTGTAATTTTGAATGTATGGGATTCTTAATAATTTAGTCTAAGTACGTTTAGTGCATAAAACAACTTAAACTATATAAAAAAAATACATAAAGTAGCTTTATACTATACAAAGTACTTTTTTCAACCAACTCATTAATAACAAACCTCAATTCTCACACATATGAATAGTGAATTTCTTTAAAATTCTATACCTATTTCTTTTAGGAGAAATAAGAACATTCAAGAAGAAACAGTTTCATTTAGGCCTCACTTATATTTTTAGCATGCTTTATAGATTGATTTCTTTCTTACCAATAATTTAAAAAAAATTAATTAACTGATTCCATAAATAAATGTAAGTACATTAAAATATTTTATGTAGATTAAATTAGAAAAACTATTTTTCATAGGGTTGCCAACACTCTTGGAAGTGTGAAGACTCAAATCCGACTCCAGCCAAAAGGTCCTCCTGAAAAGCCTGAAGACTTAACCGCTATTGACATTGGCCCCTCATATGTGACTCTACAGTGGACTCCAGGCTTTGATGGGGGCGTAATAAGCACTAAATACTTTGTCTCCCACAAACGAGTTCTTACTGTTCATAATGATGACTGCTATGCTCCTAGGCCACCTGGCTCTGGTCCTGAGAAGTGGCATGAGTTTGACTGTCAAACCAAAAATCCTTGTAATGTCACTAACCTTGACCAACATCAGACTTACCTCTTTAAGGTAATATATTTTATCCTCATCTAAAAATATCTTCTTTTTTATTATTTAATTACTTATCATTAATCTACTAACTATGGTCTGTTTAAATAAATATTACATCATACATAAAATAATTTTCAATGTTTTGCCTAAAAAGGACAAAAGTGTAACTCCTCCACCTATTTATAATCCTAGCATGAGTTGGTACAAATATTGCATGTTAGTAAATATAAATTTCCTATTTTTTAAATAAATAGCTGTATTAAACATCAAAAGAGAGAAAAAAAAACAGCTTGCACAACTTTTCTTCATCTTATTGTGAAGGAAAATTGAAAATTATTGGTAGATCATTATCCAATAGTCTAGAGTCTATATGAAAGTTTAAATCATTTAGGAATTATCTTGAATTTTTAAGCTCTTTTTATTAATAAAGAAATAGTGGCAGCTCCAATCATAATCCAGAATCATAATAATTATTATATATTTTTTTTCATGTATTTTCTTTAAACCACTTTTCATTTAAAATTGATAAATATTCAATTTTCTACAATATTGCATTATGGTATACTATAGATATAAATTAGACTGTGTAATGGTTATTACTAAAAATTGTCATTCTTAAACACTAATATTAATATATTATTAGTTCACTCCATTATGCTACCATAAGTTATTTTAGTATAGACACCAATTTGTCATCAGTTTAGTGAATTTACTGTATTTTTCATATAGAAGTTAAATTAAATAAATATGTTGTTATTCAATTGACTTATATAAAACTATAAATAATAAAATATAATAAAATTTTGAATGGTCAAAAGCGAGTTATAGTTAACCAGGTTCAGGTAGAAGAAAAATACTTTGAAAAATTGTGCATTTAATGTAAGCCATCATCAAGTCTATAGTAATAAGTGGGAGCAATGAAGTGTCCTCTTGCACCCTATACTCAAAGTGAAAACTATACGTGCATCACCATTGTCTAGATGATGGCTTGTAATTTTAACATAAAATTGACTATACCAATGCAAATTTTGATGGTATATTTATTATTTTATTGACCAACCTACAACTATAACCAGCTATTAGTCATCAAGAAGCAATATATTCATGGAATATAATAATCAGGGGTGTATAAAAATGAGAAATCACTTTTTGGGTAAATAACAACTGAGAATAGTACTGATATACTTAAATAATTCTACTGTGCTAACACATAGTTAAGTATCATTAAAATAGCTTTGTAACAAATACTTTACTACTTAGCTGGTGGTGGATTATTTCCATTGTTCCAATCCTAAAATTTTATCATGGTTTTAGGTAAAAGCTTACAACACTAAAGGGCAAAGCAATTACTCTGATGAAGCATCTGAAACAACCAAAGTGGACCGAATACCATCTCCTCAGCGAGTTACATTTGACCCAGATTCTCATGAATTAACAATAAATATTGCAGCTACTTGCCTTCAATTGGTAACTTTCTCTTATTTCATTATGCATCTCTCATATCTGTGTGTTATATTTAACTGTATAATATTGTTTTCATGAAAGAGAATTGCATTAAATTTATTTAATTATTGTTTTAAAAGATTGAAGAATAAGCTGTTAATCTAAGACTTAATAGTCTTAAGCAAGGGAATTGGCATGTAATATTTAATTTATGTTCATTAATAATTTTGGCACTTCCATTTCTACCCTAAATTACATAATTTCTAAGTTCATGTTTCACCTGGTTTAAGCCAGAAAAATGATTCTGCAATTACTGATTTGTTTGTCATTTTTTCTTAACTTAAATTGCTTATTGGGGAGAAAAAACTTATGTAAATAACAGTTAGCCTATGCAACCTTTCCAGATCATTTTTAACTATATCCAAAACTAAATTTAATTATAGAAAACCAAAGTATTCACCAGTTGGACCAGAATTCTTCCCAGACAGTGAGCAAGATCTTGCTTATTTTATTACTGTAGTTTAGTCCAAACTAAAATAGGTATGTAATTGTGAAAGTACGCCAAAAAAACTTTATGAATAACCTATTTTATTTTAAAAAATGATTTAGTACAATTTTCTGCTATTAAAAATAAAAGGAAAAAGTAGTTTTATTTGTAAGAATGCCTAATTTTTTTTCTTTTATTTATTTATAAACTGTAAATTTAATGTATTTATTTTTAAAGAATTTCAAAAAAATTTACTTGTAGTTTTTAAAAAATTGCCTATTTCAATGCAATAATTTTAGTCTTAAATATTTCTTCCTCTTTGAATAATTTTCTTGCTAATAGGTTGCAATGGTTGAAGTTTCCACAAGTATTTATGACCATGAGTGGAGATTGGTTGAAACTATGCCAATTACACCGTCAGGTGCATCGACTCGCAAAGAAGCAACCATCCTATCTCTTGTTCCTAGAAGAGCTGCAAAAACCTCTGGAAGATCACTTGAACTACCTACAGATAATTACAATATTTTAGATGACCATAACACTGATTCTGTGAGAGTTAGGGTCCGATACTGTTTACAGTCCAATAAAGAGACTTGTGGTGAATACACTCTAGCTGAAAGTAAGTAAAATAAGACACTTTTAATTAAATATAATTTTCTTCTTTTTTAACTTTTAATTTTTGTGGGTTATGCCTTGAATTTTATCATCATGGAATAACCTATGGTAATTTAGACCAGTAAATCAACTAAATAATTTTTCAACATTATATATATATATTAAAAGAAAGTAAAGTTTGAAATAAATAAAACTTCAAAATTTCAACCTGCTCTCAAAACTTCCACTAAAGAACATCTCTACTCCTTGATTAGTTGATACCTTTTTTTATCTACTAATTATTTATTGAGAAGCATTTTTTGATTACATTACATTTTCACTAAGGATGGAAGCCATCATCAAGTCTATGGTAATAAGTGGGAGCACTGAAGTGTCCTCTTGCACCAGTGAAAACTATACATCATTGTCTAGATGATGGCTTGTAATTTTAACATATAATTGACTATACAATTGCAAATTTTAATGGTATATTTATTATTTTATTGTCCAAACTCCAACTATAACCAGCTATTAGTCATCAAGGAGCAATATATTCATGGAGTATAATAATCAGGGGTGTATAGAAATCACTTTTTTGGTAAATAACAATTGAGAATAGTACTGATCTGCTTAAATTATTTTATTAATGTATTAATCGTGATGTTATTCAATAATATAGTGTAAAAATTTCTAGTTATTTGATTCCTAACTTTTAAAAATATTTTTAGTTGGCCCTGCTTACATAAAAGAGGCTTCTACTATAGCCATGCCAACATTGGTTGCTATTGTTGTCTCCTGTGTGGTCTTCATTATCTTTAGTGCTCTTCTTGTGGTTTTCTGTTGCTGTAGAAAAAATCAAGTTAAGAAAGCAACTGGAAAAGATTATGAAATGGAAACATCCAAGTAAGTTTTTTTTTTTTTTTTTTTTTTTTTTTTCATGCCAATTATGGTAGTTATTAATGCCAAACACTCTTCTTTGTGGGGTCATAGTCTAACTGTATGTATTATCTTAAATATTTTAGAAAATTGAAATTAAATATTTATCATGTATTAATGAAAGTTTTTAATACAATTTTTAGTGCAAGGGAACAGAATAAAAAATCTAACTGTCCCAGCCAGGACTCGAACCTGGATCTCCTATTCGGGCCAGTGTATTTACCATTTATGTTTTGTTTTTTTTAATTCTGTTCCCTTGCACTAAAAATTGTTAAAATTTACGTGGGATTAAATACCACAACAACAAAAAAGATGTTTTTTAATACAGATTTACCAAGTAATATAGAATTATTCACAATAAATATATTGGCTGATTGTGATTCATACAAAAAAAAAAAAAAAATACTTGTGATCATCTTGACTGATTTATTGGTTAATTATTGCTATTTGTGTCGAGTACAACAGGCATAAAAATGGTCAACTATTGTTGAGTATCCAGTTAAAGAGGGTACTGCTGCTTCCTTGAAGCATATTTCATGTCCTGAAAATGTACATTTCTTAATGAAGTGCAGAAGTAGGCACCATAATGCTAAAGTAAATTAATTATTTATTCGAACGGTCTATTCATTTATTTTGTCCCTATTGTCTTAATTTTTTTTTAATACTAATTCATTGATAGTTTAGGTCGTCTCTTTAGTTTATTTTATCCTAAAAATAAAGGATATTACAACGATAATGTTCATCATCTTAATAATATATAATTCAACCTAACCTTATACAATTATTGTTAACTTTAATTTGGCCAGCTACTAATCGATGTCAGCCAAAAGAATATCTGGGTAAGCTTATTTATAATCTGGAAGGTCGAAAAACATCAATATTTCGAAATTGAATAATTAAAATTATGATTAATTTTGAATATAATTTTTTTTTTTTTTT
>KZ808966.1:65638-76384 GCA_000696205.2 Oncopeltus fasciatus
ATATATATATATATTCTGTACGCGCTTTTCCTCCAAACATTTGAAAATGAAAAAAAGAAATTCGGTAGTTACACTTCATTTTGAAATATTTGTATTGTCACATCATCTTCATTCATCCGACTGGCTTGAAGAACCTCGAGCTGAGACTAAGCAGGTCCTGAAGATGATGTGGCATCGAAATGCCTCGAACCATAAAAATATTTAAATGGCGCTAGGATTTTATTTTAATTTAAATATTACATAGAAAATCCCCTCCACGCCAGCATAAAAATTAATAATGAGAATTGTTTGTTTATAGAAAAAATATTTTAGGAGTACCATTGAGAAATTTAAATTTGAAGTGGGTGTTTACCTGTATCTTAAATTTTAAATTTCAATCTTTTAATATTAAAATAAAGGGAGACTTAGTCATAAAGAGAAAAATGGAACCAATAGGAGTGGGTTTTACGTGATTTAGAAAGTTCTTATACAAGTATTCATCAATCCGATTCTGGGAAATTCGCTTAATTAGCGCTGCTCCTATGTGACGGAATTTATTTTATTTATTTTTTATTCTTGATCATTTTAATTTTGAATGAGGTTCAGGAATATATCTGTGAACTAATTGGAAATGTATAATGTTTATAATCATGATTTTTTAAAAGTATTAATTTGATTTTAATATTTAATTTAAAAACCTCAGTTTTAATGACAAATTCCACAATTCGTATAGGTAATTGAAAATAATTGTCTACTGACAAGACAGCATTGATATCCGACACCGGGAGAATTTTTTTAAATCAAAATAATGTTTCAAGTATTGAATAGTTAATTTATCTCTAGGCTAAGGACAAAAAAAAAAAAAAAGAAAGTTAAAACTCTATTTATCCTTGTAAATAGTTAAGTGTCACAGCAATCTAAAGTGGGAATACATTCCACAGCTCGTATTAGATGGAGGTGCATTTATTTTAAAAACAGCTGACGAATTATTTCTGTTTATTGATTGGGAGGGAAAGGGCTTAGCCCCAATGTGCGCAAGCGTCGCTCTCGCCCATCAAAATGACGAAGGTTAGCAGAAGGTGGTGTTCTTTAAGTATAAGTTTTCTCATATTCGACTGAGTGAGACGCGATTTGTTTTGCCGAGAAAAGTGATCTCAGCGTTTTGGAATTATGTTCTGACTGCGGAGTGATGGGGAACCTACAGTCAGAAGGGAAGAAGCAGAAGGGCCTGCTGAAGACGAAGGGCAAGTCCCCGAAGAAAGATGCGGGCAGTAAGGACTCGGCCGGCCGGAGCGGGGGTAGTGGGGGCGGGAGGGTCGACGGCCAGAGCTACCTGGTCACAGATTCCTGGCGTCAGGTGTGCCGTCTGGAGCTGGGCGAGGAGGAACTCTCTCTGCCCAGCAAGGAGTCTTCAAGCGGAGAGTCGGTCTTCCAGGAGCCCGAGGGCGGTGATGCGGCCCAACCACTCGTGGAAGAAGACTCGACCACCATGGCAGAGTCCGAAGGCTCTTCGACGCTGCTCTCAGTGGAATCGGCACTCGATCCGTCCTCCATAGTGCTGAAGGAGGTCCAGGGGACTAAGTTCACCATAGTGAGACACAGGAAGGTGGACCTCGGCCCTACGAGGATCAGCGATCCCAGTCTGGATGACATTCTCTCAGGTAAACACTCCCCTCCACCCCTTATCTCCCCCGAGAAAGCCTATTTCCTCCCCAGTGCCCTGCTGTCCTCGGCCTGTGTCCGCCAGTTATGTAAGCCCGCGAGCTCCGACTTATGGAGTCCCAATGTCAGGAAGGTGCAGTCATCCCTCAGAACTGCTGTTTTGAATGGGTACAGCGTTGCTGCAGCCGCCGGAAGAGCCGGCAACGTCGCTCCCACCGGCCTTGTACGAGTTTGACATGTTTATATTTTTTAAGTCCCCGTGTCTCATACCAACAGTGCCTCTTAGCACCCTTATGGGTTCTCAAATAATTCTAATCCCTCCATGTGAGGTATCATATTATCCTTGGCATTTTTTATTAAAGCTTGGCTCTCAATGGAGAAAAAAAAACAAAAACAAAAAAAAAACAAATGAAGTCTAGTACCCACATCATTTGACACTACCAAATTTAGTAATTTTTTTATATATATAATATGCGTCCTTCAGTCTTTCTTTCAATTGCATAACAATATTAATTTAACCTAAGAATGAATACCACAAACAACAAATCTATTTAAAGAATCGAAACTTATTTTTCAATAGGATTCATAATTATTTATTATCTAATGAATACTCATGTTTTTTAAGGTCTTTACCTAAAATTCTCATATCCATATCATATGGAGGTTCCCGTATCATTAAACTTATATTTGAAGGAAGTTTTATTCATTGTTGGTTTATGTAAATTTAGAACAAAATTTTTTAAAATTTAAAACCTATTTTAAATCCCTGGCTGAGGTAGTTTTTTCTAGCTCCTTGTAGGATTCAAATTAAAACCTATCTTTTACCTGCATGAATATCATACTTTTAACAACCATCTCCACTGATACAAATTTAATACAATTCAAAGTTCACAATTCTGTACACAATTTTAAGTAAGGTTTATATGGAATGAGAAATGTCAAATTATTAACAAAACTCATGTTGAAATATCCTGATTTGTGTTCTTGTTATCAACCTGTGTAGGTTATTAAGTATGTTTGTCATTTACTCTTGAGTACATAAGTTGCTTTTTAATTGATTTCCTGCTTCTACTTATTATAATAATGATTATTACTATTGATTTACCTACTATTATTTTAATATATGGTACCTTGGATGATGAATGGAACTACTCCAGACAATGTAATTGAATAGGCTTCTGATTATGAGGAAATTCAATGAACTTCCTATCCATAAAAACTTAACAAATTTTTCCATAGTCATTAATAGTCAAAACAAATAAAAAGGTGATATGAAAAAAACAAAAAAAAAAACTGACTATTAAATGAAGTTCCGTTATTCTACTGGAAAACTTGAGAGTATGAGTTCTTAGTCCTGGATGTTAGATGAAGCAGAATATACCCTTCTTTAAAGCTGGGGAGTTTCTACTTTGTCAATTCTAGCCTTAACAGCTCATTTTATCTTTAAAACCATTTCCTCCTTCACTAATTTCTGAATTTTCTTTCTTTCAGCTCTATAAATATTTGAGTAGATGAGTCTGTTTATAGAAGAAATTTAGTAAAATAGATTGAAATAGATTTTAAGATTTTAAAATATGAAATATAGACAGGAGGACATTTGATTTTGTACACATTTGACCTGATCATCTTAGCATTATTAAGATTCATACATTTTATTGTGCAGGTGGAGGAGGGAGAGATGATCGTGATCAGAGACGTCACTCTTCTATGAGCGATGCTCCAATCGAGAGCAATGTCCTTAGGAAAGTGGCAAGTCTCACTCTGGACAGAGCAACGCTGGATCAGAAAATCACTCGGCCTAAGTTTGTTCCTGAGAAGCTTGACTTTCAGCTCTATGAAAAGTTTGAAGGTTTGTCAGAAAACATAAACAAATGTCATTATTTAAAAATTTTAATTATGTTGGGTAAAATTATTAGAGCTTAAATTTATCACTAAGGATGTTAGTTGAGTGAGAGAAAATATAGTCTCTTTGTTCTCAAAATTTTTCCTTTATCTAGTTTGCCTAAAACTTTGATTGTTGTTAAATGCAAATTAGAATTCATAAGTTAATCAGTGTCGTTGATCAGAAAATTATCCATTAAGTAGAACCATTATGTCTTTTTGTTAAGTATTAGCTTTATGACAAAAGTAAGGTGTAAGCCTTAATAAGTAATAATAAGAATTATTACTTATACATTTTAGCATCAGGAAATCATGATTCTTTGTTCTCAAGAATTGTTTAAAAACCTATCTTGCAACTGTTTATAGCAATTCATGCAACTGGTACATACATGATAATGTTTCAAATAAAGAGGCTGTCATTAACTTTAAAAAAAAAATGACTTAAAGGAGTGGAGATTACCTTCAATAAAAATAGTTCTTTGTAATATTGACACAATATATTTATTTTACTATGAAACTTGACATGCAACATTGAAATTCAAAAAGATAAGTTGAATTAGTTAACCAATAAAATATAACTAATAGCAATAAAGAATTACCTGAAATAAAATAGTTTTTTCAATGCCTTTAACATGAGGAATTAATTGTGCTAAGCAAAATATCAAATTCATGCCATTGAAAAACTATTTTTATTCCAGGTAAATCCTCACTCGTTTTAGTTTTAGTTCTATTTTATTGGTTAGCTAAGCCAATTTCTCTTTATGTACTTAAATGCCAAGATTCATAGTATATTAAAATAAATTATGTTCACATCATCAGGTGTTCAATTTGAAACCCAAAATTTCATTAGGCAAATTTCTGTTCAAGTGGGACAAAACTTGATGTAGAGCATTAAAGTAATTATTTAGAACTATTTTATGTTAAATAAAAAAATGTGTGATTGTGAGTAGTGGTTAATCTGAAATACTTCACTGAAGAAAAAAATTTTCTTTTACTCAAAAGGTCATAATATTCATCTAATACCACATTACTTGGTATTTGGCACGAATGTGATTAATATTTTATGTTTTTAATTATAAAAATAGATTGACTTTGATTTAATACTTCTATTTTTATAATGATAAGTATGTCATTTTAAAAATTAAATTAAAATTCTTAAATTTTCTTCTCAGCAATCATTATTATTTATTATGTTCAATGAATTTTGGTACTTAACTTTCAAATAAATTTTTTATGTTTTACTTAATTTTAAGATAAATTGAAACATTAATATTCAGTTTTAAATGAAATTTAAATTGTAAATTATAATTATCAAATAATCGTGAGGCTGAAGTACTTAGTTCAGTAGCAGCTTCTACTTGGAAAACTTCATGAGTACATGAACATGTAAACATTTATACACATCCACTAATAAAATTAGAAGTTCTAATCACAATTAAAAATGATTCCATACACACAAAGCCCAATTTAGTTTTGGCTTTAGAAATTTCTTTTAAAATCAAAAATATAGATTTTGTATGCCATTTATTTTGGTTTAGCCAACAAAATTATGGTTGTTTATAACTATCTTGAAATTGGGAAGCACTGAAATTTATGATTGAGGCTTACTTTATCATTACTTTATTTAAATGCTTTTTATGAAGACTCAGTAAAATATACTAAATTAAGATTTAATTGATAATTTTATATTAGAAGATGTATTAATGTTTTTCAATTAATTTAAGTAATTAAGTAAATGTTTGCTAAATTGCAATGATTTGGTCTTGGGAAAATAAATAAATATGTATTTGTTTCATCCATATTAATGTTTTTTTTTTTTTTTTTTTTTTTTTGGGGGGGGGGGGGTTTACTTGCATGTTAGTTCATTGAAAGTGACTGTCTTTAGATATTTCATTAAGCACAATGCATTATTTTTTTTTATTGTATTGAGCTGGCCCTATAAATGTGTGTGTATCTATCTGTGTTTAATGTTGGTAATGTCACTAATTGGATATCTCTTTGTTAAATGTACTAATAATCCCGGACATGTCGAAAAAAACAAAACTATTTCGTGGATCATGTTCTAATACATATTTGATTTCTAAGAATCTTATAATGTAAACAGGAAAATCAAATTTTTGTTGGTATACAAAACAGCAACGGTGTGAAGTTAGCAGATCGCGGCGGGGCTATTCAGATTTGAAAGATAACGACAACCCATATCGAGAACAATAAGCCTACCAGATGTTTTTGACGAGCCCTGTTTTTTAAGCTTAAAAAATATAGCCTTACGCCATCATATATCAAAGAATTTTATCGAATTGCATTTGTTTTGATTTCTGAAGAAAATTAAAATTGATTTTTAATATTTTTGAATAAAAATAATTTCTAGAAATTCGTCCGTATTAGTGCGCGTGTATGTGTTTGATTCAGTTAAAAAAAAAAATAAAATTCTGGATAAACAGCAGATCGAAATGTTGTTGCGTAGTACTGCAGAGTTCCATTTAAAGATGGTCTCTTGATCATTTTAATTTTGTCTTAAAGAAAGAAATAAAGTTATAAATTAATATATACCTGGTAATAATAGAGGTTACAAAAACTTTAGCTAGCTCAAAACAGACCAGAGGAAGAAAAAAACACCTTTCACTTTTAATGCACCTCCTAATGACAGCAACACATTGAAAAATAATAATAAAAAAACTGTATTTACCATTTCATCTTCCGGGTTGGACCGAGTCAAATTGTTGTTATTTGCCGAGCTTTCGCACATCATGTGATGGCTTCTTCAGGNAATTTTTTATTTTTATTTAATTAATGAGTTTCTATTGTTGGCAGTATATGCTAGCACTTAAGAAAATACATGCCTTTCATTTTCAATGGAACTCTGGCTAGGCGTGGTTTCCAATGAGGTAAACCATAATTTTAAAATAAATTTGCTAAAGAATAATAAATAAAGAAATTTTCAATGAAAATAACAACAATTTTATTTTATTAATGTAAATTATACAGTATAAGAAGAATGGAGACAAATTTAAGAAAGTTTATATATACTTAGAAGTAAGCAAAATGCTTATTGCTTAAGAAATAAAACAAAAGTAAACAGTAAAAATTATGCCAGAGTTATCATAATTTGCTGAGTTTTATTCTTTGATTTTTTTATTCTACTTTTTATTTTTATAATTTAAAATTAATGAGTGGATGATTATAAGTCATTCAAGCAAGAATTTAGACTTGTTGTTTGAAATAGTATTACTTTTCAATATACTTTAAAAAATATATATTTTAGTTGTTTTTGAATTTTTACAATAATTTTTGTGAGTGCCATTTAAGTTACTCATATTTTAATTTCTTAAAGATGTTATGAAGAAGATTAAGTAGCAATGTGATAGCAGCTCACGCATACACATCTGTTATTACTATTTCATACGAGTCATTAAAATTTCAAAACTTGCCCTAGCCAAGAGGCTGTATTAGACACCTCTAAGTCATCCATAGTAGGTCAGGAGTGGTGTCAGATTACATAATTTTGCATGTAGTTGTCTTGTGTAGGAAGGGGCACTTGAGTAGGCTAGAGGGAGTCTGGAAGAGACTCTCCCATGGACACCATCCCTCGGAACTATGTCCGAATCTCAGTCTGCTTCAAAGGTAGAAAGTCTCTTGTCATAGTTCTCAGACTTTGTTTCTATATTGGTATATTATTTTATTGGGTCCTAATTATTATTAGATTTTCTATACACTTATTAAAAAAAAAGAAAAGTCCTCTTAAGACACTAATGTTTTAATACTTTTTTCTTTTATAATGAATCTAACTATACACAATAGTTATATCATACACAATATTATAATGGCCGTCAATAGACAAATTCATTTGACTTTAGCAGTTCTCATTAATAATTTATAATTGTAATTTAATTTTATTTGGGCAGCTTTTTAAATAAGTAATATATCACGAAAAAAAAGTACAATAAGCTTTATTGATAATATTTGACTAATAAAATAGCATTATTAAAATTTATTTATATATTTGTTTTGTTAATTAAAATGCAATCAAAATATATTTAATGTTTTCTCATAAATAATGAACCATTAACAATATTAGTGACTGATAAATATTATTTTAAATTACATATAAGTTTGATATTGTGCTTTAATAAATATCAGCATCTTATTTATTAGACAGTATAACTTTCTGGTAAAGTAATACTGTTTATTAATACAACTTTACCAGTTTTTTAAAATGAATCTTCAGTAGAGAAAAATAATATTACCATCATAACACTATATTTTCATTAATAATTTGGGATATTAATAATGTGTGTTGTAAAAGTGCTAGGACAAATTTAAACTGTTTCTCCCACTTTAATAATCTGTTAGTTATTTCAAATTAGAAATTGAACTTTAAAAAATAATCCTGGTAAATGAATGTGATAATAATAATAATAATTGATATTTTAAATATTAATATTGTCTACTGTTAAGTTAACCATTTTATAGCTTTTTAGAGATTTTGTTCTTATTTTTCATTGAATTTTATAGGTAAATTCAGTACAAAATATTCCTTAACATGCTAAGAATGAAATGAAGTAAATAAATGCATAATAATCCTAATAGCAATATTAATAGCTATTAATTTGGAATCATTTACAAAAGTTATGTATAATAAGTGATATTAATATAAATTGGAGGATTATTTGTTGTGTGAGTTAACTCATTTTATAGTTTCTCTAAGCTTTATTATTTTATAATAATNCTCTCATTCTCTTTTCAGCCCTGAAGAAGCCATCACATGATGTGCGAAAGCTCGGCAAATAACAACAATTTGACTCGGTCCAACCCGGAAGATGAAATGGTAAAAACATCTGACGACCGACGAAGCCTACGTTAACAATAAAAAAACTGTAAATTATATACATTTACTTGAATGCTGATGGTCTTTTCTGTTGTAATTAAGGTACTCGTCAGCTGTTAGTGTTCTTCTTGCTTTCTACTACTGACAAAATCTAGAGCTCCTTGCAAAATGCTCTCTAACTTTGGCCTTGAGATATTCTCTCATCCCATCTTGCCAAGAGGAAGTTGAATAGCACGTGAAAGAAGCATTATCCCGATTTAACTTCTCCCTATTCCTCTAACAGATTCCTCATTTAAAAAGCAGGAAGACCTGTATTCAATATGATTATTTATTTGGTTGTGGTTTATTATCCCACGTAAATTTTAAACAATTAGTGAGAGGGAATAGAATAAAAAAATCAATCTGTCAGTGGGAATCAATTGATGGAATTGTGGTGGGAATTTAATAAGTTGTCTAGCTCGTCCCGGTGATGAAATGGATAGTATACCGGCCCGGCAAACAGGAGATCCAGGTTCGAGTCCTGGCTGGGACAGATAGATTTTTTTATTCTATTCCCTCTCACCAATTGTTTAAAATTAACTTGGGATAATAAACCACAACTAAATAAATATTTATAAAGAAATATTTAAAAAAGTGAACAAATGACGAGAGTCGACAAATAGCTTGACAATGTGAGCTCCTTCGAGTATAAGACGATGTATTCATCTTTCTCGTGGGTTAGGCTCTCGCTATTGTGGTGGGAATTTAATAAGTTATCTAGCTCGTCCCGGTGGTGCAATGGATAGCATACCGGCCCGGCAAGCAGGAGATCAAGGTTCGTGTCCTGGCTGGGACAGATAAATATTTTTATTCTATTCCCTCTTGCTAATTATTTAGTATGGTAATAAATAAATTTGCTAATTATTCAATATGGTTTCTTTATTCATGAATATTTCTATTTGCATTTGTAGCGTGATGCGACTTTTGAAAAATTTCGTCAGACACCACCTATTCTATATTGGAGAAGATGAAAGAAAGTATGACCCATTAAATATTTATGTGCATATAATTCAAATTGGCATCTGCGAAAAATGACTTCACAATTTCAGGATGAATAGGTTGATTCTCTTGGCGCTAATGTCCTGGAAAATAAAATATCTTTAAAAACAAGTCCGCTTCAAAACTCTATGTTAATATCCATTATTTTTCTACTACGGAATGATTACTTTAGTTAAAAACATTTTTATTTTCCTTCGCTCTACGTGAGTGTAGTATTATTTTGAAGACATTTTAGTAATGTATAATAAAGCTAATTTATGACAATTTGGCTGATTTATGTATAGTTTTAGTTTAAAAAAAAGTCTAAATAAGTCTAAAATAGTAAGTTTTGTATGGCTTTTGGTTGGATTAATTTCTTTTGGAAGCGACACATTGAAACTTAAACAGTACTTGAAGAACATACATTTATATATATACATACATTTTTCAATATTTATTACATTCTGTAAAAAATATATATAAAAAAGTGATTCTATATGAAAAATATTAAACAGGAATAATAAACTATGATTAGTCATGGTGCTATATTTATACTTTTTGATGACGGATTGAAACAAAAGATTTATCTGCCGAACAGTATATGGAGTCATTTTTTTTTTATACTATAAAAAATGTTATCAATAATCATTTATCTGAATAAAATGTTTAATGGCTGTTGCATATATTTTTATCATATATAAAAAGAATACCTTACCATCTAGTGGGTGCTATTGAAATACTTTAAAATAATTTGGTATCGTCATAATTTAAATTTAGATCACTTGAGTTTTATGTAAAAAAATGAGACAACTGAGCTGTTAATTTTTTTTTCCTTCTACACAAGAAGGGAGGAGGGCTGTATCCTAGCTATCCAGTCAGGTTGCCATCCTATTCCAAACATCCGAGCTCCAGCCAAGCTTTTATTTCTCGACAAATGCCCTGTGTCTGACTTAGGAGTCGTGAACGAATCCCCTCGCCTAACCGTCCTCCAAAATGTTTCTTCTTATTGAAGGTTGGTGTTCAAATCCTCTCTCATAAACAATGAGAGCACCCCTTATCATCCGGAACACCAATGGTTCCATCTCCACTGACTGGTATACTAAGCACACTTACTCAGGTCGTCTCCTCCATTTTAACTCATCTCACCCTCATCATCAAAAAATTAATGTGGCCAAAAACCTCATCTACAGAGCACTAACACTCTCTGACAAGACTTTCCACAGAAAAAATATAAAACGTGTCACTGACATCCTCCTGTCCAATGGTTTTCCTACTCACACAATTAAAAAACTTGTTAAGGAATTTTTTATTTCCTCTTCTCCAACTATCCCCCTCCCCCAAAATAACGACCTTGTTTTCCGTTCTCTTCCTTATATTCC
>KZ808966.1:97678-126733 GCA_000696205.2 Oncopeltus fasciatus
ATAAAATATATAACATATTTATAATGAAACAGAATCTTGAATTAATTTATGTATAGGCTAATCTCATAAATCTTGGTTACATATGTGTGTACACACACACACACATAGATTTTGTTTGATTATTACTCATTAATTAAAATTTAATGTGTTAAATATAAAGTATGCAATAATTCTTATCCGTTAATTCTATTTTAAATTACTTCTAATAATTTTCTTTTTCTTTTTTCTTTAGTCTCTTACCAACAAAGTGAAAGCTGACTTTGATTCACCTCTTAAGGCAAATAAAAATGAAGAAACTAGTACAATAAAAATGAAAGATGAAATTAGTTCCCCTATTCGAGAACTAGGACTACATAAGTATTTAGAAGATAAAGGTGTACAATGCTTAAAAAGCTTAAGTTCAACTTTTACTTTATCCAAGTCCACACAGACCATAATTGATCTGTCAAGTGTTCTCGAAGATAAGCAAAGTAGATTAGGTTTTGAAAAGACTGAAAAAGAAACCAAAGATATTGTGAAAGGTTCATCATTTAATGAATGGACTATGGTTGACAATATGAAGAAACCATCAGAAAATGAAGTTAAAATTTTATCATTGATTTCACCAAAGTTATATCCTGAGAAATGTCAAGAAAGTGAACTTCACAAAGAGTTACCTGATAATTATTCTTTAAAAGAAGATAAATCAACTGATAAAAAATCTCCTGTAGCCAAGCCAAGTGTATTTACATCATCTTTGCCAGTATGCTCAAATTCAGAAATTACAAAGACTTTTCAAGGAGTTTCTAGTTCTCAGCCTCCACCACCACCACCACCACCACCTCTGCCTAAAATGGATGAGGAACTGGTTCCACCTCCTCACCTTAAGCCTAATTCTGCCGCTTCATCATCTTCTGAAATAATTAATGTAACTTCTCTTCAGCTGGCACCAATCAAGAATGATGGAGGCCCACCTCTTCCCCCTCCGATGATAGATTCAGCTCCTCCTCCACCCCCTTCGATGATGGTATCTGTTGAAGTCCCACCTGTTCCACCTCTACCTCCACCTCCACCACCACCTCCACCACCACCTACAATGATGACAACTGCTCCACCTCCACCACCTCCAATGATGATAAGTGCACCTCCCCCCCCTCCTCCAATGATGGAAAGCATTCCACCTCCACCTCCTCCGATGATGGGAACTGCTCCACCGCCACCACCTCCAATGATGGGAATTGCTCCACCGCCACCACCTCCAATGATGGGATCTGATCCACCGCCTCCTCCTCCAATGATGGGATCTGGTCCACCGCCTCCTCCTCCAATGATGGGATCTGGTCCACCACCTCCTCCTCCTCCAATGATAGGATCTGCTCCACCACCGCCTCCACTAATGGGAGGAGTTCCTTCTTCACTAGCCACAAGTGGTGGCCCTCCTCCTCCACCACCTCCATTTGGAATACCAGCTCCTCCAATGTCACCTGCACCTCTCCCTGCTCCACCTGTTGGTGGCTGGAATGCTCAAAGATCAAGTAAGTAGTTAGTAAGTTTTTTAAAAAGATATGTCGACTGTTTTGATGATCAATGTCCATCTTTTGATGGGGTTAAGGTGTGATCCTTATCGAATGATGAGTATAACAGGCTCACTCACTGGGGCTCTGCAAAAAGGGCAGGCAAGAGTGGAAGATGCCTGGTCATCCTCACTTTCCATTGCCCTTAAAGAAAAATGCTACTTTGGAGTGTATTGAGTATGCTTATAACAGATTAAGAAATTATTGCATAATTCAAATATTTGTTTTCTTACTGTAATTTTTTTCATAAAAAGTTCCATAATTTATGATTAATGAATAAAAAGTAATTTATGATCTTACATAAATAAAAAGTGATTTATGATCTTACATAAATAAAAAGTGATTTATGATCTTACATAAAAAAAAGGAAAACATTTCCACCTCTTAATTTTTATCTCACAGAACCATATAAGAGCTTTCACTGGAATTATGATACTGTACTTCATTTAAAGTCATAGTTTTATAAGGTTCTTTGAAGTGTAGAATTTTCTTGGCTTAATCGGGTTCCCTTGGGTTGTTTTCTTTTTCACTGGGGTGATTTTTGTCTATTTTTATGTATTGTCTAGGATCTAGGAGAGGTAGAATTAGTAAATGTGGTTAAAGAAAACAAGGCAAGGAAAGGAAAGACCACTAGCCGTGTAGATGGAAGGTGACCCATGCTGAAGCTGATGCTACATAATTTTATGACAATACAATAGTAAATAATTAGCTTTAGGCTGGGCTCCTAATGAAGATTTGCATGTAATTGTCACTCCTCTCCTCTAGTGATCCATTGCTTTTTGTCGATCCCTACTCCGCATTTTCCACCCTCCCCTACACCATCTTTACTTATTCCTATGCGTCCACCCTGTGAAAAGAACTATAGTTAATGAGAGATTAAAGCTTTAAAATAAGGTTTTTACTTGAGTACAAAATATAAATATGTGATTATATTAGTTTTTGAACTTTAATTTGATTAAATGTTAATTTTATTAAATTTATTGATCAAATTCCTCCTTAACAGATATAGCTTAATTTTCGTTAAGAAAAGAGTTTTACATTGTGTTGTTGTCTGTATATTTTAGTCATTCTTGAAACCCAGACTTCAAATTTTTTGACTATTTTGAGTGGAAGTAATTATAAGAATAATTTTTTCTTATCCCATTTATTCACTCTCCTCTGTGAATAATAAATGGGATAAGACAAAATATCCCATTAAATTCACTGTCAAATGCCCTCCAGTTTAATGATGCTACCAGCACTCTTAGCTCAGACTTTGAACCCATTGTCTGGGTTGATTATCTCATTCTTGCTTCTGGGCCTAATTTAACAGTCACTAATTATATAATTCTCATAACTTGTCTTAGAATACATATGGCTTCTATTCAATATACTTTTATATTCTGGGGCACCTAAAGTCTTCATGTCTGAGCTGTTGTTAATTTTATTCTCAGTATTAACATACTTTTATCTTGAGCCAAAAAAGATCTCAGATGCTTAAGTAAGTTTGTCATTGTAACTTAACACCATTTAGGTTTGAAAATAAATCAATAAGAATTTTTAAGTTTTAAGTTTTTCAAGTAATAACGAGCATGAAGTGGGATGCGTAAGATTAAAGACTACTTCAAGAAACTAATAAATTTGTGGACTTGTGTCAAAAACAGTCCATCTGAACTCTGCTTGTTACTATAAGTATTATAATGGTTGGAACTATAGCATTTCTTGTAATGCTTCCCAAAAGGTATCAATAATTTATAATTTATTAACAATGGACTGAGTAAATAAATCCTACTGAGTTTTATGTAGTACTCCTTTAATTTTGAAGCCCATGGAACTTGCAATTTAGTTTGGTGGGTTTTATTCTGATAATCTTGACCTAATGGACATTCGGTTAGTTTCTGCTTAGGATTACTGGTTTTTAATTTATTTTTTACTTTTTTCAGTGTTTCGGAAAGATCCTATTGTACCACCTGTTCCCATGAAACCTCTTTACTGGACAAGAGTCGTCATACCTGTAAATCCTTTAGTAAACCAAAAAAGGTAATTTGTGTTATAATTATTATTTATGATTTTTTTGAATTAATTAAAAATACAAGATATCCTTATTTTAATAGTGAGGCACTCTGGAGCGAACTGGAAGAACCTAAGCTGGATGACATTGATGAATTTACAAAATTATTTTCAAGGCAAGTTGTAGAGAGAAAGAACACCAAAAAGAAAATAGCAAAGCCAGCTAAGGCAGAGGTGAAATTTTAAAAATTTTTAATATTTTTTCCCTCAAATTTAAATATTAGAGGGGGAAAAAAAATTTAGCCAATACATTTCTTTAGAAAATATCAAGCTTTAGTTGAAATTTTAAAAAATATGTTGCTGGGCATTCTATAACTTCACTATTTTATAATCATAATTTTAATTAACTCTCTTTAGTTTAAGCTTTAAGTGACATTTTTATTTATTACATCATTGTAATTAGCAGCTATCATTTTAAGATTATAAGTTATACTAGCTTTTATAATATATGTCAAAAATTTATCTCTGATCTTTATTTGCAAGAGACCTAGGGATAATTCAATGGGAGTTTACCGAATAAGATAGTAGGGAGCTCGTGGCTAGAGATAAAGTCCTGGGTTTGCTGAAAAATTATTGAAATTAATAATCCTACCAAAAGGTCAGGAATATTTTTTTTTTTTACATCTATGCATTCATTTAATTATTTGTCTTAATAATTTCTGTCCAATTCTTGGCATTTGATTAGGGGCTTAAACATAGTGCAAGCAAGCTATACATTGATTATGTTCTAATTTTAAATAAGTTGACAATCTCATTTATTCGTATACTCTATACTTATACTATGCTTTTGTTCTTCTATTTAAAAAAATAAGTTGTAATCAGCATAAAAATTCAAAATTCAGGAATTTATGTATAGAAGGTCCTATGAAATAAAATTTGGCCTGTTGATTGAAAATTGAAAGGCAAAGCTAGTTAAAGAGCGAAACAGGCCAGGAGTTATGGATTACATGAAATGTCAAGTGAGACTACAATAAGAATTTTAGTTGCAGTGAACATAATATTTAGTTTAGTGCAATATAGTTCATCCTACTTGATTATTTAAAAAATATTTAAGTTGTGGTCTATCTTCATAAAATTAAATCATAAAAACATTAAATTAATTTAAAATGATTCATTTAATAAAAAACAGCCCTAGATAAAGTTAAAAATAAAATTATATTGATCTGGAAGCATGAAAGGAGGATACCATTATTTACATGAATATTTATTATTATTAATAGAAGAAAACCATCTTCCTATTAATGTATTTTTTCCATGAGATTTTGGAATTGCTACTCTGCAATCTTCAAGCTGAAGGAACTCCTCACCCCAAATACATCTTACCTGTTCTCAAAACTAATAAATTAACAAAATTTAAATGCAAATGAGTCGAATATTAACTATAATTATTGTTTATTCACAAGTGCTTCTATTTTGTCAGTTCAAAGTAAACTCTCCCTACTCTAAAACAAACTATATATGATTTTAAATAAAAATGATTTTAACTTTGAACTAGTTTTAGTCGATTTAAGAAATTAAATGCCATCCTGAGAAGATATAAGCTCTTGAATAAAATACTATAATTAAAATTATTTAGAAAAACCATTGATGTTTAAATATTGATTAGTGATTATATTTTTTNTATCTTAAAAATCAAGAAAAAATCTAATCTAATTTTTTGCAGGCGATCAAAATACTTGACAGCAAGAGATCACAAAATATTGGAATTCTATATACTAGCTTGCATTTGGATTTTTCTGAGATTGAACATGGTAATTATAATAATTTTAGAATATAAGCATCAATTAATTTTAATTTTTTGGTTAATAGAAATTTTTCTTTAGTCACTTCCAATCTAGACATCCAGATTTGACCCAGAATGGGTACTATTCATTTATTGTATGTCTCGTCAATATGAGGAAGTCATGGACTTAAATTCCTTACTTACGAATGACCAGATAGCTTTGACTTGTTGATTCTTATAAAATATATTCATGGAGAAATTTATAATTTTTCCATAATTTAAAACTCTGAAAAGAGGATTCTTGATCACTTGATCTACAGCTTGTTCAGGTTTTACTTCCTAAAAAAAAAGCAAATGTAGATCTTGATTTTTTAGGTTTTTTTTTGCCTCAACTGTGAACTATTCTTGGTTCATCAGACTCTTCTTTTTGGATATCCAAGTACTGTTCTTGAAGACTATTTAGTGTTTACCTACATCTCAATTGATACAGGACACAATATCTCTGTTTCTATCAAGAGTTTAAGTTATGTTGAAAACTATCAGTGATATTAAATTCCTTGCAGCTCCTTTAAAGCTGAGTTGTGTTACTACAATGTCAATTGTGTGCTTCAATGGGAGGGTAAAGGAACAATACCCATTGGTAATAGAACTAATAATAGAATACATAAATTTCAAAAGAGAGATATTTAAATTATTGAATTAAAATCGTATCCAGTTAATAATTATTTTGAAGTGGCATTGAGTCTAAATACGAAACTCAGATCTAGTTAATCATTGTCATAACTGAATGATGTTCTTCAATAAGTTTAAAAACTTTGAACTAAGTGTATAAACTTCAAAAACTGTTTATAACATTTCTATGAAGTTTACTTACTTTGATAACTGTCACTCATAAAATAATAGACTTTTTTAAAGCTACTGTTATTCACTCCTGATTATTAAAATTTTTGAATTTAGTCATGTTTATATGATATCTTATTTATTTCACAAAGTTTCATGAAATAAATAAGATATGAAATTATATAGCATATCCGTTTCTCTTCTTCTTCTTTCTTTGTATGCCCAACAATTTTTTGTTGGAAATAATTTGATATTTTTCTTTTATTAAACTTATTGAACTTATAATGTTTTTTTTTTTTTTTTTCATTTTCAGCAATTTACAATTTTGATACCTCTGTTGTAAGCTTGGAGTCTCTGCAGCAAATTTATGAAGTGGTGAGGGTTGGTTTTCAACTTGCATGCTTTAGATTATGATAAATTGCTTCTGTTACATTTTTATACATGTTTTTAATATAATTAAATTCATAAGGAATATTTTTTGAATAAGTGTCTCTTATAGAAGTATGTTTAAAATAGTCTATCTGGAATGTGCTCTATAAAAAAATATTCATATTCTATATACCTATTAATTTAAATCTCTTATTAATCTTAAATTAAATTTAAATTATTATTAAAAATTTAATAATTCAATTAAAATTAAGAATTGCAAATTAAACCTATAATTTATTCAATAATTCTTAAATCTCCAAAATTACTAGTGAAAGTTTTATTAATAAAATTTAGATTTAGATTTAAAATTGTTACTTAACCTATTTACTTAAAAATTTGCTGCTATAAAATTAATAAGAATTCTAGAAGCTGCATTCAACCACTAGTTGAATATTCTTAAGTTTATTACTAATTGTGAACAAATGTATATAGCAAAGAAAAAAAAGTTAAGGGTTAGAAACCCAACTTTTAAATTAAGCGAAGAACTGGTTTTCCAGCATGTTCCCTTTTCCAACATATATTTATTATTGGAAATACTAATTTTATTATTTAAACTATTGCATTAACAAAATTGTATTTACAAATTAAAGTAAAACTACAAATTGAAAGCAATTATATGGCAAAATTGTGTTCATCAATCTTTAAGTTTTACTTTCATGAGTAATCAAGAAAGTAATACTTATATTGTGAAAATTGAAATAGGAGAGGCATCTAAGGTTAGTAAGATCTAAAGATAAACATTTCTGTAGAGAGAAAGTTACAAGAGTAGGAAATATGCCTTATAAAACTATAAATCTTCTGCTGAATATTGAACTTTAATATAATCTGGATACTTTAAACCTTCTATGCCAATAAATTCATATTTCCAATGTGGAATTGATAATTAACTCCAAATCAGTCATTGCCATAAATAAAGATCTGAGGAGTTCACTTCTCAGAACAGGATTTCTGCTGATAATCAGTTCTGGCATTTATTTAGCCATATTTAGCCAGCCAAAAGCCAATGAGTCTTCTTTTGGTTGAGAAAAAGTTTATTATACAAGGTTATTTCCCAGACATGGAAGCTGTTTTATAAATGTTTTTTTCTTTTGAAAAGAATGTTATTTTGATTTCAACTTGAATACACAATTTTTTTTTTTCATTTATATAATTTTAAATTATGTTCAGATAAATTTTGATTTCTCTTGGTCATTGGCTGCTTTTTGTGAATGTCAAGAACCAAACAAGCACTTGGTTAAGAATTATCATATAGAAGTTTCTGATGTTGCCAGCTTCCCAGTGCTTTATTTTTTTCATAAACCCATTGGAATAGTAAAAGCTCCTAAGATTAATTATGTAAAAGTCTGTCTCTTAGAAGCTGCATAATCTAAACATATTTCCTTTGTTTTCTTAAAGATGGAAATAAATAAGAATAAGTAAGAAAATTTAATTTTCAAGCTAGAGAACAATGAAAATTTAAAAAGCTTAAATTGTACCACTAAAGTGTACTCTAGATAGGAAGGTAGAGCTCACCCTTTGTAGTTACATTCATAAATTTCTTCCTTAATGAGCATTTTTAATCAAACATGATCATTAGAAAATTACTTTCTACACCCATTAAGCTCTTTACACTTTTTTGTAACTCAAATAAAAATTAGGATGTTACAATTATGAATTTGAGTTTCCCTATTGAATTCTTCCACCTTTTTCTCATTTGAATTAAATAAAAAATTAATTTAGTCAAAGATTTGATTATAAAGAATTAGCTTTCAACATTTGAATAAAATTGATAAAAATGAAGAATTAGTGACATTTGAAAGGTTATGATATTCATATCTCTTTTAAAATTGTGTTCATCAATCTTTAAGTTTTTTTAAGAGTGGTTACTCTTAGGTCTGCTCAGCACCATTTGTTTTTAGAATAGGTTAGCCCCTATAGCCTCCTAACTGAAACAGTAAACAAGAAAAAAAAATCATTATCATTAAAACAATAATATTAGTTGAACAATGTTTAACTAATACATTTTTTAAATAATTAATTGTTCTTTTAATTCACCAGAAGCCCACTCAAGAAGACGTTGAGATGATAAAAGCAGCCCAAACTGCCCGTCCAGATTTGGTTCTCGATAAGCCTGAGCAGTTCTTACTGGAACTTTCAGAGATTCCATACTTTGCTGAAAGGATAGCATGTTTTGTGTTCCAATCTGAGTTCTCAGATAATATTTCAGGAATAGAAAGTAAATTGAATAATCTGAAATCTATTTGTCATGTAAGTATCATAATTATTGTTGAATTTAGATAATCAGCAAATTTTTGAATTTAAAAGCTTTCAATTTTAATAAAAATTAACAGTTTTAAGTAAGTAGGTACAATTAAAACTTCATATATCACTTTAGTAGATATTATAAAAATTACAATAATACTAATTGCAAATTATTTATAGCTAAATATTGATGAATAAATCTCTTTTAATCTTATGATTTGAATTATGAGCTTCTTTCTATTTATTGATAAAATGTATAATTTTAGGAACTAAAATAATATAAAATTTATTAGAATGAATATAAAACATGAAAAAGACTGTAACTAGTAAAAACTCTATTACTTATCCAATGCTAAATTTTAAAACCAGACAAATGATTTTAAACTGGACTGAAGTATCAGCACAAACCCAAATATTCCAAATTAAAAAGAAAAAATTTGAAAATGATCAGATACTCTCCTAAGACTATGAAAGACCATTGTCTTATGGAGCTTTTCTTTACTATAGTATCAAAGAGATTATGATTTATTTATTGTTATATAGTTACTCGGTATATTTAAATGCCAAATCAAGCTTCTATGCACCCACTGGGGTCTCAAGTGTTCAAGAGAGGAGCAACTCCTTGAAACAATATATGGAGCAAAATTGAGATAAGCCTGGCATTGGTCACCAGAACATTCTGCACTCTTTAGAAGTGTGTTAAATTAAGTAGAGAGTGGGTCTAAAAGAAACAACTGCACTCTTAAAAGGTCATGTGCTAAATTACACCTTAATTTAATATAATGAAAGAGTTTAGTAATTTTCAAACTCTGCATGAAATGTAGCATTGGAGATAAAATTTTTTTCCAATTTAAATATTTAACATAATTCAGGAAGATTATTAGACCCACATGCATCTAATCACTAAAGATCAACCGCCAATATGCCCTAAATGTAGCTCTCAAATGAGCGTTCAACATTTCATCGAGGAATGCCCATATTAGGAGTATAGGCTAAAGATCAACCGCCAATATGCCCTAAATGTAGCTCTCAAATGAGCGTTCAACATTTCATCGAGGAATGCCCATATTACACTAATCTATTTACATGCAAAAACCTCCCAAGATAACTGTCCGCATCCCTGGCAAACCATGAATCCAATGTAGGAAAACTTATGTGCATTTTAAGAGAAACAGGCATATATGAAAAATTTAATTAACCCAACAGTCAGAGCTTAGTAACCATGATGTTGATCGCCCTATAACCCGATCCTAATTCTAATTTAGGAAGATGATGAAAAATATATTTACTTTGCCCAAATAAGTTTACTGAATCCCTGTCCATGGCCTGAATTAATTTTTGATTTTATAATAGAATTTCGAGGACCTCCATTGGATCCTCGAAATTCTATCTATCTATGATCAATGTAATATGGTCCAAATGAAAAGAAGCATTCAATTATAAAATATCGGACCATGCAAGACTTTGAAAAATTACTTATTTATTTAGTTCATTGCTATTACTAATTAACTTTATTGTGAATATAATGAGATGATCACGTATATATTACTTCATCTCAATTTTTAAAATTTGTTTCAGACTCTAATGAATTCCGATTCTCTGAAGTCAGTACTTGCTATTATCCTAGCCCTAGGGAACTGGATGAATGGAGGAAATCGTCAGAGAGGTCAGGCAGATGGATTTGGTTTAGAAATTCTATCTAAATTAAGAGATGTAAAAAGTACAGGTAATAATGTCAGATTTAGATCCAAATACACCCTTTACTATCCTACCCCTACATCCTACCCTAATTTTTAGTTTGACTTCATTATTATAATAAAATAATATTGTTACAGAGTAGACAGAACTATTAAAAAAAAGTAAACCCACAGGACTAGTGTAAATTAAGGAGATTCACCTCCCTTCATTATTGATGAGCATAAGTAGAATGAAATGGCTAATTTTTTTTAGAAAAAGTTGAAAAGTTAATTTAAGGGAAAAGTTAATGACAATTAAGCTGACTGACAGGGAAAGGTAATGCGGGGAGTTGCTCAATCTTCCAAATTTATTCTCAAATACCTTTCTTATCATGTCTTTTGGAAATATATGGTATATATCTCATAAAATATAAATATTTAAAAAGTTCATTTTGACACTCATTAATATGTATAAATCCTTACTTAGCTCTCAAAATAACGATATACTGATGAGTTTTCAACTTTCCCACTCAGTTAATTTTAGGCATTAATGAACTCTTTGTGTATCATCATGGTTTGCAAAAAAAAAANTCAAATCTAATTTTTTTATTTTGAAAATTGTGAATGCAGGAACCTTCAGGATAAATAAATAAGTTTGTATATATATATCACATATTTTAAAAGGCCTTAATTTTTTTACAGATAATTCAACAACTCTTCTCCATTATATTGTTAGAGCTTATATTAGGAAGTATTCTTCAGAAGTTCCTATCACACAAGCATCCTTGCCTGTACCTGAGCCTAGTGACATTGAAAGAGCAGCAGCTGTACAATTTGACGATGTACAAGCGCAGATCAAAAAGCTTCAAGGAGATTTGAATAGTAAGTTCGCCTTTGTATAAAAAAAAAGAAAAAAAAGAAGCAGTTTGAGGATTAATTACATTTATAACAATTACATTAGTAATGATCATTCAAAGATTGAAATTATCAAACAGGGAATAGGTTTTTGTCAGGTTTCAGTCAATTGATATTTAAAAAAAAAAGTATAACGAATATTTTATTTGAATACTACTATAGTTTAATTATAAGTTTTTGGGTATATCCATCAATAAAACCCTTGTGGACCATTATCCTTTAATTATAGTTTCCATTAGTTATATTTTTTATACATTAAATATTGTAGCATATTTAACTTTTAAATTATTAATATTATTAATACAATCAGTTGACAATCCAGTGTACACTTTTTTTTCAATATTTCAGAATATATTACCTAAATTTTAAAGCAACATTTTGATTTTAAGTTGGAATCATCATTGATGAAGATCATTTAACTTCTTTATTTAACATTTTTTTTTCTTTTACAACATTACTTATGTGTACGATTGTTAAATAATTATTTTATTAAATAAGTAGTTTTCCAGAATGAATGTGTGTTGATTAATTAATGATATAGGCTAAATTCAAAAATTCATCTCAGTATGAAATCGATAGCTAAAAATTATTTTAAATACTTGATATCAAGAAAAGTTTTTTTCAAAAAGAAGTGAATTACTTCTAAACTTACTATGCTTTGATCTCTTATACAAAGGTTAATATTAGGACAGAAATTGTGCATTTTTGATTGAATACATTAATTGTCTATTACTACATTTAGGTTAAATATATTGAGTAGACACATCAGCACATTGTCCAATAATTATTAGATCTTGGAAACTAAAGTGATATGTACAACAATCTTTTATGGTTATTTTAAGAGTTAATAAGAACTTATTTTACCATTGATTATTAATTTTGTTTTAGATTGTGAAAGTAATGTTGAAAGAGTCATAACTGGTTCAGAAGAAAATATTCATCCCTTTAAAGAAAAAATGGAAACATTCATTTTTACAGGTAAATAAGGTTGAACCAAGAGTATATTGATTTAAGAATATAGAAAACAATGCTTAAATAGTATTAATTATTTTTGAGTCTTAAAATTATTTCCTTGGCAAGGAATGTTCCTAGCCACATGATTTCCTATGTTTTCGGCCCTAACCATAATTTTATAGCCTTTTTTTTTTTTTTAATTTTATCAAGCATTAATTTATCGTAAACTCTCTCCTTTAGAATGTATATGTAATTATTTTACCGAAATGGCATATCTGACTACCTGAAACATGACTGCCTTTTTTTTTTTATTCATATATTTTATTTGCATACCAAGCAGAAAACCCTTTTTTTATTTTTGATAAACTAATATAATTATGAATGTCAACTATGTTGATGTTACAAATTAATTGACATTGTTTTTATCTAAATTATTCATAGATATATTGCTATTGGTGATTTTAACTACCAGGCATTGCAGAGTACTCATGGATGGCAATTCATTTTCAAAATGCAGAAGTTATTCTCTCTTAATGATTTTACTAGCACTACTTACTTAATGATTTTTTAATTAAATTCATTTTCTATGGGTTCGATGATTTCTATGCTAGCCTCTAGATCTTGAGACATTTATTAATTAGGAATTTGAACTTAATTGAATTTTTGTATTTTGCAGCAAAAAAGCACCTTGCAGATGAGGAGGAAAATTTAGAAGATTGTAAGCAGAAGTAAGTTTAATAGAATACTCATTAAGAATTTCTTTTTTTTTTTTAATTTCAAAAGTAGACTTTGTAGTTATTAATCAAAATGGTCCCTTTGATAATATTCATAATAATTTTGAGAAATATTGCCTCCTGAAGTATTTTGTTATGACGGGTTCTATCAAATTGAAATGTCCATACTTTGCACAAAATTATTTTACGATTTACGATCCCATCATTGGAGTTCAGAAATCTCCCAGTTTAATTTCAAGAAGAAGACTATTTTTATATTATTTCATTTAACTCCTTTTAGAAATAAATAAGTTTTTTTTATATATTTTTTATATATTATTATAGCTATAAGAGATAATTTTGTGGCTAAGTTTGGCTTAGAAGATAAGTTCCTCACCAAAGTATGAAAGAAAAAAAAAACTTTGATTTTCTCTAATGAAAGCCTACCTCATTTCCAACAAAGTTTAGCTTTATCCAGATGAGGATTTTCTCAACTAAGCCTGGTCTGCTTATCTTTTGTGGAAGTGGATGGATTCAACCTTGAATTAAAGTCTGTCTATGAGAAGCCAAAATGTTTATTTTTTATATGATATTAAATAAAGAGGGTTCAATCTATCCAGAGAATTTCTCAAGTATCCTTTAATTCATCCAATATCAACTTGTTTGAAGGATAATATGACAAATAAGATATATCTTTAAAGCCTGTAATAAAAGCCTTGGGTTTTAATTTCTAATTTGCTTAAAGAGTCTTTTCACATTGTTACATTTAATACTATTCTTGTAACTATTTGATCTGTCCATATTAATGGCAGATTANATAATAATTATTATCAAATTAATTTTTTTTTTAATTTTCTAACAGAATGTTATAATGAAAGATTTATATTTTTAAAAAAAGTATCATGGGTGTTTAGGAAAGTGTTTACCAGCCATTTAAGTTAATTATTAATTTCAGGTTCATTGCAGTACTGAAGTTCTATCACTTTCAGCCTAGAGGTGGATTGAAATTGCACGAAGTTAACCCACAAGATTTTTTTCCATTGTGGAGTCCATTTTGCTCTGACTTCAAAGACCTTTGGAAGAAGGAGCAGCAAAAGATTATAAAAGAGAAGTAAGTAGCATTATGAAAATCAATGAATCTTTATTTTATTTAATATTGATTAATACATTATAACAGTTTGTGAGTAGCTTACATGTGTTCATTACTATTCAGCTTCTCACCAATGATAACACATTGGATCATTACGCTGATATCATTTATCCTAGTCTAGCAGTAATTATTGTTTGTTAAAGAATAGTAAAATTTTTTAGCTGGAATTTAACCATTTTGATTTATTTATTCATGTGTTTGTTTTATTTGAGATTTACAATTATGTTCATTTTTTTAAAAGGTTAATGGAGTCAAAGAAGAAGCAAGACGAAAGGAAATATCAAATTAAGAAAGGAAAGAAAGGAGAAGGTGGACTTGTAAGTTCTTTTTTCCAAAAACAATAAAGATTTAATTTTACTTTTTATTTTCGTTTCAAAACTTTCCAGGATGAGAGCAGCCTGTAAAGATCTTTTAAAGACTGTTAGTTGAGATTAAAAAGTTAAGTAAAAATAAAAGATAAAAAAGTAAAAAGTTATTGACCAGTCCTTTCTCCAAATATGATTTATACTGTCTCAAGTGAGAGAGATGCAGAAAAAATATGGGGGTTCTGAATAGGAAAACCTGAAGATGACTTGAGGAAGTCAAGTATTGCTAAATATATAAAAAATACTCCTTTTGGAGTATTTCTACGACTCTGTAATTTCTAATTTACTGAGGTAAATTTTTGCAGATTCTCATAAAAATCAAATATTTGGTGTATCACTTTTGGAATGGCATGTCAAGATTTAAATATAAATGATAGACACATATAGTATCACTCTATGCAATACAATGAAAGTAAGCTCACTTTCGATAACTTAGATTTTAAATTTACTATGATTTTTGTTATTACTCCTCCAGTTTTAATAACATACTGTGTTGCATTCCTAATAAGCAATTGTGTATTTATCTACAAAGATCATAGTCAGCAAGAGTTTTCTTAACAGATAACCTTTCTGAAAATGCACAGTTTAGGTCAGTGGTGAGCTGCAAAAGACCAAAATCAAAAATCCTATCTTTGTTATTATGTAAAATGTTATATATGTGTTATTATATAAAAAAATTAATGAATGGAATGTTATTTTAGAATATTTAAATTCTATAACTAAAAAAAAAAAAATGTATTTAAGAATGTTATTTCAAGTGTGTGATCATTTATTTTATTTTTAAATTTATATACCAAACTAATAACCTAGGGTTTTCATCACACACCCTTGAGAGAATTAATTTGTTTTTCATGAGCTTAGAGAATGACCAAAATATATAATCACATTTATTGTTTGAATTTGAGTTACAAAAAGTTTTTTTAGAACATGATGGGTATTAAGTGTAATTTTCTAATTTTTATGTTCTATAAAACTTTTTCAATAAAACGCTTATGAAATTTATGAATATAACTGTGATCAGCTGAAGTGGTCATTACTTATAAAGTTTGTCATTAACTCTTATTTATATCCAATTTTGATGAAACATGGGAACTCTGTTATATGGTGAAATGTAACAAGACTTTTGGAAGTTATGTCGAATTGTGACTTTTTTGTTCAGCTTCATTATCTACTGTCTCCCTTAGCAATATAATTAAGATCTCACCCAATTTAATTATTAGGGGCAGAATACATAATTGACTTCTTCTCTTAATTTAAACTATATTAATTATTAAATGGCTCTTATAAAATATTTCACAATCCATTCTCATTCATATAGAGAGTTTTTTGACCATAGATATTACTATTAGATGTTTTTTTTTTGGTTGGAGTTCAGTCAAAGTAGATCCAAAAAAATACAAATTTTTTAAAAAAAGTTAATTTTTTAAAATTATCTGCTGACATTTCGGCTTACATTGTAAGCCGTCTTCAGGGCAGTTGAAATACAATGTCATGAGATTACAATAATAATTTACCATAATGTAATATGATATCAAAAGTATGAATTTAGTAAGCTATGTAGGAGAATTCAATATGCAGAAAACAGACTAATAAAAAAAAAAAAATTTTAAAAAATTAAAACATTAATTGACCTACCTATCATGAAGACGAGAGGGGATGTCTTGTCCCTAAGTTCACATTTTCATGACTAAGGGGAAATTTACATTTACACCATCCTTAAAGACCCCAACCTCCTTCCTGACTAAACTAATGTTGTTTAACAAATTCCTTGTTCCACCCCTAATTGCCATGGTTCTTACATTGGACAAGCTAAAAACACTATTTCTCATAGAATTAATAATCATAAAAATGACATAAAGAAAAAATTAATAAAAACTGCCCTCACTAAACATGTTTTCCACGAAAAACACACATTTGACTTCGAGAACATAACCATTCTTTCAACTGAACCCTATGAACACAAACACCTTTTATCTGAAACCGTTTACATTAACTCACAACACAATCCAGTTAACGACTGAACAGACGGAACAAATTTCTTCAACTTATTCAAACATTTTCAACATCCTTAAAAACCATTAGCCCTCCTTCAAAATAAACCTGTTTAACATTTTTCCCAGCAAACCCCCAAAAAAAACAACATCTAATCATTCTCATTCATATTTCCCTTTGTTCCTTGTTATGATGGGCACCATCTGTAAGTCCTTGCATAGTTCGTTATAGTTTTACTAAGGAAACACCAAAATGAACAATTCCTCTTCTAAATCTATTGAACATTTTAACAACAGAAAATTTTGTTTCAGAAATCTCAAATCTTGAAATTGGGAGAGAAGATTACACAAGGGCCTCGCTAGCTTTAAGGAACATACTTATTGAAATGTCTACAAATTGAAACTGTCTGTGATTTAATGTAAAAGAAGCATAGTTTTAATGATTGTTCAAATTTCCTACTGAAGAAAATTATGGATGTTAATTATTGTATATATATTTATTTGTTGTAGTTTTAAGATTTTATATTTTAAGATATTCATAATTTTTATTTATAAATAAATCAAGCATATATCTATGCATTTAAAGGAAACATAAAAGCACTTTTGAGGGTTGTGCTATCACATTTTTTATTTTTATNTTATAAATTTATAAAATTTATGATGTATGATAGATACATAAAAAAAAAAAAAAGAAAATTAAGAAAAGTAAAACTAAAAAATAATAGAAATTTCTAGTATAAAACAGAATATATCTATCAATTATTGCATAATAATTATAAAAAAGAAGAAATAACTGTATTCAATATCATAAATAAATTCACAAGGTCAGATTAACTACAAAATTATTGAACTAGCTTTCACTGGTAGTTAAGCATGCATAGTAAAAAATTATTTTTTGTTCATTTTAAAATTATATTAATATTTATTCCATGAAATTGCTGTTTCACTTATTAAATTATTGTCTCACTGTTTGAAATATTTTGGACATTTAAATGTGTCTTGAAACATTACTTTTAATAGAGTTTTTGGAAGAACAAAAAAAATTAGAAAATAAATAACAATAATCTCTAATTTTTTTTTCAAATTTTTTTCAATAGTTCAGAAAAATCAGTTCAGCTTTAGCCTTTTAAAAAACTGAACCTGAAGTCCATCAGTTTGACTGTATACTATAATTTCTTGCAAATTATAACCAGAAAGTTATCAAAGTTTTTGTTTAAAAGTTTCATGCACACTTAAATTTTAGTTTTTTTAAATTTATATTATCACTAAATTTTAATTATCAAGTAAAATAGTTTTATAAAAAAGATTGTTTTACCTTATTATTTGAATTAAAGAATTCATTTACATGCAGAGGATCCGTTACCTTCCTAAGCTTCCTAAGGAAAAATGAAAAATGATGCAGAGACGCCTGCATTTACTAGTTGTTGGGGTTTGGTTAAAGTTCTGATAAGAAAACATAGTTTTTCAAAATGTGATTTTTTTAAACTGCTGATGACATGTTGCTTACTTTGCAAACTATTTAAAGGTTATCATGAATGTGGGAGGGAATAGTTACTGAACTGAAGAAACCAGCACAATTATCAGTTGGTATACTTTCCACTTTTCTTCATGATAGCCCTGGAAATGGCTTATAAATTACACAATAACTTTAGTAAGTAATAAAACAAATGTGCATCTGAAAAATATTGTTTTCTTATCATCACATTCACCAAAACCTAACTACTTCTTTGATAATATATCATCATAGATGGTTTACAAGGTTAAAATTAAATGATTTTCTCAGTATTTCCTTATAAATCAATGCATATAACAAATAATTAGAGTGTTTCCCCCATGATAATCTTCTTAATTTAGGTCTAGCCTTAGACTATCATAATTTACTCAAGATCTATAAATATATGTATAAGGAACATAAGTTATTTTAAGCTCTTTTTTATTAAAATTTTATTTTGGATAGTAATATATTCAAAAGGTGACAATAATATATGCAATACCTAATTTCAATATCTCTTAATTCTTAATGTGATGTTAGTGTTCTAACGAAAGCTTTTTCATAGAAGTATTTTTTTATTAAAAATACTGCTTTGCAAACTTAGTTAATATTCCTTATACCCCTGAATATTCAAAATTTTAATTATATAAATATGTCAAAGCAAATAAACTGTATCAGACCTCACAATCATTTTTTAGTAAAGAACATAAATATTATTTATTAAATAAATCAATCTAGTATTAATTAATTAATGATTTATAGCACTGCAATTATAAACAGAAGTCTTATGAAAATTTAATGATTGTAAAACAATTATACCATGCTAAAAAATTAGGAAAAATTATTTTGATTCCTATTGTGTGGAATATATATGAATTGGGCAAACACACTTTTATGATAATTGACTAATTATCATGTATTATAATAAATAATATGAAATAATTTTATATTATAAATCCATAAATTAGAGAAAATCATGATTAAAAAAACAACTAAAAACAAATAGTTAAGATGCCCCTGGTTTCAAAATAAGACTGCATTGGCATTAGGAAATTAAAATACATTATTTTTGCTTAACCATCTA
Source organism: Oncopeltus fasciatus (assembly GCA_000696205.2). Taxonomy (NCBI): domain Eukaryota; kingdom Metazoa; phylum Arthropoda; class Insecta; order Hemiptera; family Lygaeidae; genus Oncopeltus; species Oncopeltus fasciatus. Next base: position 116,854 of record KZ808966.1, read on the forward strand.
TGATATTTAAGACGATGCTTTATCAAGTACGGTTAGTGTACATGGACCTTTTGCAAGCATCATCAATTGGTAACCATGTCCATAAGCTATTGATGGCAGTTTTATTTTATGTTTGAGAAGTATATATATTCCAATATACATAAAGAACCTTGAAACCATCTCTTAATGGCTGTAATCAAATTTTTCCATTTAGAAATTCAGAAGTTTTTTTATTCAGGAAAATAATTTTACTTTATTATTAGTAATTTTATTTTACTATTAGGTAATAGAATGCTTAAGATAATGTGTATTCTTAATTTAAATTTACTTTCCACTTATGAATTTTCTGACAATAATTTTTATGTTGGTGCTTAATTGCTGTTATGGTTGTATATATGATTTTATACACAAATTCAATTTTATTTATTTATATGTACACCCTGTCTAAATGAAGAAATCAGTACATGCTAAGAAATAAACTTAGAGTAATTTACCATGCTGTTATTTAAAAGTATGAATAAAAATTACACATGTAATTAAAATTATTTTCTCTGTGATAAAGAGTTTTAAAACCCTTCACCCATTTTTCTTGTATTAATTAAATCATTTTAAATGTTATTTTTCCTCCTTATTAATAAAAATCACCTGCAAATAAAACTTCTATAAATCAGTGTTTCTGTTCTATTTTTGCCTTCTTTAGTTAGCCTACTGCTAAAAAAGACGTCTTGCAAGAACTGCATATAATCTAAGTAGATTTCACGTTTCATTAAAGTGGAGATAAATTAGATTACCTAACAAATTATATTTTATATGCAGAAGAATGCAATGATTGTAATAGGGAATACCACTAAATCTGATTATAATTTCGTGAAAATCAGTTCAGTATTTTTAGGTTTATAATTTTTACTACAATAGATAAGTTCTGGGTAAAATATAGTAAATGCGAGGCTATTACTTTTGCCTACACTCCTGTTGTATCCTACAAAACAATCCGTTTACAAGATTATGATTTTGATTATTAATGGCATTAAAATAGTTTGTTTTCCCTTTGGAAAATAAAGAAAAATAGAGTGATTTCCACCCAGCACTACATGTAATGGTAGTGGTTTTCTCTTAAAATAAGAAAAGTCATCAAAGGATTTTGTGCAAGCTTTGAAACCCAGGCAACATCCAGTTTCTATTAGCTTTCTCTTAGCAGAGAGTTTTAGCACCAGTTTGGACTTAACTAAAGAGTCAATAACTCCCAAAGCTTTATGAACATAATTTTAATTGAAAGTTATTCATCTGACTTATCATGAAAGAAACATATGAATGAATGCCTCTCCAAACTTTGTCTTTCATAGGGGTTGAATTGTATTCTTAAGGAAGCAACTTACCATTGGAGTTTCAGTATTGCTCAGAAGAATATATTAAAATAGCAATGGCCTGAAAATATTTACCTGCTTGCTGGAAGCCATCTCCTATTCTGGTCAGGGCTCCAGGAATTTAAGGCTGTTCTTTCATCACTTTGGCCAGAAAAGTAACACACTACTTGAAACAACTCTTCTGTTTAGCATCAAAAACCTTCACCAGGGCAGAGGTTGTAACCTGGAAACTAGGGGATTTATTTGATTATTTGTAGTCTGAGCTATTTCACTCCAAAAGGTTCATTAAATTTTCAAACCAAAGATTTTATATTACCTAAATATATTAACTATACTATCTCTAATTCTAAACTGTATAGGGGAACAGGAGAAATTAAAACCTACTGACAAAGGCAAGAAGTTTTTTAGGCACTACCTGACAATTATACTGGTCATATTCAAAGTAAATTTATTTTGTTGCTTATTGTGGAAACTTTTTCATTTAAGCACAGTTACTTTGCAATAGGAACTGAGATGATCACTATTGATACTCAAATTCTATTTTGGGTGTTTGCTAGTCAATATTCTTGTGTGGCCAAGAAGCTCTGAGAGGTGCAAACCTTCTGATAGTCCACCTTAATTCCTAACATATGAATCTCAGGAGGTAGTTGCACAAAAGAATTCCATTAACGGATTATATATATATATATATAACTTTATATATATAAAAGGGTAGTTTTAGCGAAAAATGCAAAAGAGTCAAAGCTTTAGAGCTCGCCGAATTCCACTGAAAGTGGTCTCAGTAGTTAAGGAATTGGCCGTCCAAGGGCGGATTTGGAGCATGAAACCACTTTCAGGCCGTGTTTAGAGCATGAAACCACTTTCAGGCCGTTTTTGGATACGGAATTAAAAATAAGAAAAGCTGTGAGGTCCGTTTTTCTATTCCTCACTTAGGTCCCTGGCTATCGCGACTGAATATTTAAAATTTTCGGCCGTATTTTTTTTTTTTTTTGGAAAATTTCTGATTGATTCCTTCAACAAAGTAATTTGTATTGTCTCTGTATCAAGACATGTATTGTAAATTATGATACATTGATTGAGGATTCCAAGATTAGTGAACGTTCAAATCATGACAATTCTGTTTATTTTTCACGATATTAAAAGAAAACTGAAGTACATTCAGCTAGCCTTGTAAATTATTCTTGTTTGGCCTTAGTTATTAGTGCCGAGACGTAATAAAACTGCGTCCTCACGGTGTAGCTTAATATACTTATACTTAGCCCTTTAAGAATTATCTCATTTATCTTACAAAGTATATTTTAAAATATTTCTTACATTTTTATTCATAACCAAGATATTAAGGGTTCAACATTCAGCCAATATGTGGTACTAGCTTGTTTTAGGGGATTTCGAAAAGTGTCATACAATGATTTTGAAAAATTTATAATCCTAAAGCTCTCCAAGATTTAGGATATTATAATTAAATTGTCTTAATATTTTTATGACGCTTTTATGACTAGTTTTCCGTAGTAAGACCTAATCTTGTTTTGAAGTAACTCAGGTATTGTGTATTGTTCTTCTAAATTATGATATTTAGAAATAACAAATCTGTATTATAAGATACATTAAAATGGAAAAATCTATTCATTTTCATTTAATGCAGGCTGTAGTGAAAGGATATTTCTCCTAAAAATTTCAAATAATAGCAGATTTTGTCGATCATTTATATGATTTATAGATTAAATTACATTGATTATGCATCATACATTTAAATTTGAAATTAATATAATAACTAAAAAACAGATACCATTATAATACTTTTTTACTATGAAAATAAATGTATTAAATGGTCATTTTTATCCAAATGTTGAAACAATAATATTGATAGTGCTTTCTTAACGGAAAACTTTTCAGTGTTTTGGTGATATTAAAAATTTTACCTTAAGAGATTCCAAGCAATTTTTTTAAAACTTGTGATTTGAAAAAAAAGGTGTACTAATCTTAATACATTTATAATAAATTATAATTTAAATACTAGTGATACTTTAGTTTTAATTTATGTATTGTATATTTTTAGGAAAATTTATTTAATTTGAGGTCGGAGAAGGGAAATGAATTGAAAGCACTACTGAGAGAAGCAAGTATATTTAGCTTTCATTTGACTCTGCTACTTCTGAAAATGATAATTTAGGTGGGAATTAGTGGCCTATAACGTCTTGGGGCTTACACAATTAGATATCGAGCTGTTCAGTAATTACAGCCAATATTAGTATTTATGCTATAAATATATTTGTATTGACCAGAACTCTTGTCTCTTTTCTTGGCTACAAATGGCTACAACCATAATGACATACGTTTGATAAGTTGTAATAGAGGATGAAAAATCTTTCAGTGAATTTTGAAGAAATGTTGCAATCTAGATTTGTTTTCTTATCCGATATTTGTTAAGTAAATTTGATATTTAGAGTATTAAAATAAGAATTATATCAGATAAATTTGACTTTAGCTTCAAAAACTGGGATTTCTGTATATTACTGAAGACTATATTTTCCCCGGAGGGCGTCGGATTTGTGAAAAAGGTACCCCCAAGAGTGGTGTTGCGGGGTTCGAGTCCAATCCATACCCAATTTTATCGAAAAATTCAGGGTGGCTAGATAATTGACTACTACCTACATGGCTTTTTTTCAGTAGTTGCAAAAAAAAAAAAAAATTAATTTAAATAAACAAATAAATTAAATATTAAAATACATAAACAATTCCTCGCTTGGAGGGCTTCGTCGGCCTCGTTTCGGGTGGGTCTTGGTGCCCCACCTGGTCTCACTACAAATAGGCCTGGAGAGTGTGGTCGGCCTGGCACCACCAGTCACATCCTTAACCCCAGGCCAGACAACCAGCCACCTAGATGTGGGCCTCCTAAGGAAGCGCTGGAGAGCTGGGACCGGGGGGCGCCGCGGCCTGTCCTGGGGGGCTTGGGCGTGTTGGCGTAGTCCCCTGACTACTCTTGCTTGGGCTACTCATCATGAGATCATGTGATCTCCAGCAAATAAGGATTACTATAGAGATTATTTAGAAAAAAAAAAAGAATAAATAAATAACAAATAAAAAATAAAATAAAATAAAAATAANTTTTTAATGTTATAGAACATAAATTTAAGAAACCCCTCATCGTATCCTATAAAAGTTTCCTAACTCAAGCAGAAATGAAGATATTATAAATTTTGGACGTGCATTAACCTCTCTTTAACTTCCCCCTATCTGATTTGCAAAAAACTAAGACATTCAACAGTTTGCTATATAAAGCCTAAATTTCTAATTAGATTTTTAAAAAATAAAGAGACTCACCATAAACTTGAAATTATGTACTTAAATATCTTCTTTTATAAGATGTTTCTTCTTTTATTAATGTTTTTAAAAATTTCACTCATTTTGCATTACTCATTTTTTTCGTAATGCTAATAACAAATAAGATATTAAAATTTTAAACTTTGGTCTCCCTTTGGTCTTTTTATTAATTTGACCCATTAACAAACTCATAGAATGGTTTACTAAAAGGAAATATCGAATTTGGTCTCTGTATTTAAAAAAATTACGAATGCTGGAAAGCATTCAGTTAAACATATGTAAATAGTGTGTGTCTATTATTTATATGTATAATAATAGACACACTATATGTATACACATATAATTATGAATGGACCATATTTTTAGCTTCCCCAATGTAGGATTGGTGAAGAACTTGTCGTATCCAACTGTTGTACTGCAAACATTTAGATACGACAAATACGACCAAATTTTTAAAGAAGATTCCCCGTGGGAAAATCTAGCTATTTAATCTTCACCAATCCTATATAGCAGAAGCTAAAAAATAGCTCAACAAAAATCTTATATGAATACATATGTGATATAAATATATATATTTATATATATGCATACACATAAAATTTTTGATGTATTTTCAGCTTGAAGAGCACACACACACACACACACACACAATTTAGGCTATGGCTCCAGGAATATGGCTTGATGAGCATAACACAAAATTTCTGCAGTAGTTAAATTTTTAAATATTTATATATGTCATTGTTTGTTAAAATAACTTGTAAAACTTGCCTTTTCGCAATGGGATTTAGTATTAGTCTACCCGATAACTAATTTTAATATTTCATTATCATAGATTAATTCCACAATACCGTGAAGATTAGGGGTTTAGCTGATTCCCAAGGGGGAAATCAAGTTATTCACGTTTAAAAGGAGAGTTTTATTGACCATATATATTATTATTAGATGATTTTAGTTGGGGTTCGGTCAAGGTAGATCCAAAAAAATACAAATTTAAAAAAGAAGTGTATTTAAAAAAAAAGATTATCTGCCAACATTTTGGCTTACTTTGTAAGCCATCTTCAGGGCTGTAGAAATACAATTTCATGAGAATACAATAATAATTGACAATATTATAATGCAGAATTACCGTAATGTAATGTGATATCAAAAGTATGAATGTAGAAATATATGTAAGAAAATTAAAAAAAAACATGCAGGGAACAACTTATTAAAAAAATAATTGAATGACATTAAAAAAGTAATTTAACACACCTGCCTATCATGAAGATGAGAGAGGACGTCCTGTCCCTAAGTTCACATTTCCATGACTAAGCCGAAATATAATTTTTCTGAAAAACATCGTGGGCGGTGGAAGGGTGGGGGGGAAGGTAAGAGGCGGAAGGTACAAAGGGAGAGCGGCCTGTTTCAAAAAGGGGCAATAAAAAGGACAAAGGAAAAAAGAAAGGGTATTATTGGGAATAGGTAACTTTGGAACTGGAAAAAATGTTTGACAGGTTTATTGAGAAGGGGGGCTGATGGTTTTTAGAATGTTGAAAATGTTTGAATAAGTTGAAGAAATTTGTTCTATGTCCGTTCTGTCGTTAACTGGATTGTGTTGTAAGTTGATGTGAACGGTTACAGAAACAAGGCGTTTGTGTTCATAGGGTTCAGTGGAAACTGGACAGTTTCAGTGGAAAGTGTATAAATTACGAACACTAGAGTGTATTCCGTACACACACACGCACGCACACACACTCACACACTGAATACACTTGCATTTCTTGTATTTAGTGTTCGTAAATTTTTGAACTATTGAAACCAAATGGTGTAATTAAGCTTCTTTTTGCAAAACGTTGCATTAGTGTGTTAATAATTGAGATAGGAATGGAAGTTTAGAGATGACGGAGTTAAAATTTTAAATCATAATACTCTCGTTCTTATTAATGTAAAAAAATAGGATAGAATAATTTGGTGTAAAATGTAATTTTATTACATTAATATTCATTATCATATTTCAAGGAAACCTATGCTAAGAATGATATTTAATTTTGATTGTTGGGCGGGACTTCTATTTTTTTTAAATATAGAAAGAAAAGAGTATTTATATAGTTTTTTTTTATATAGTATTAATATGCAAACCATTAAAGTCGTTTATTTCAAGTTTTGAGGAAATGAGGGAAGGGAGGTTTCATGGGGGACCAACATGTATAATCATAATATATTTGTATTTATCTGAATTACAAGAAAGCTTAAAGAATATAATAAATGTCAAATTTAAATTTCTAACGTTTATAATATTAGAATAGAATACTGCTAGGATGGGTGTGTGTTTCCCCCACTCTACCTTCCCGGCCAGTCTAGAGCAAACTATAGATGTTATACATTTTACTCTTATTATTATCTATGACCTTTAAATTAAATCTCTTCATTCATTTTTATTTATATCAATCTTTAATAAAACATGGAAAATCTGCTTAGATTATGCTGCTTCTGCGTGACTCCGACTTTTTAAAAAAATGTAAAACATTTTCTGAGATTTTTAAAAATTAAAGAAAATTAACTTCAGTAAAATGATTTTTTTTTTTTGGATAAATTTTCTTTCTAATGCATGTCACCATGTGATCTTTTTCACAATCATATATCACAGTTTGTATAAGCTTTTATTGATACATTTTTATAAAAAAATTAAAATGGTCGGGTTTAACTTTTCCCTTTACCGTTGCAAGGATGCCTGGGATTGCATCAAGTATGAGAGTAAATACTTGAAGTATTTTCAGGAGAGTTCAGAAAGAGATCTCATCAAATCCAGACAGGCGAGAAGGAAGAGGAACCAAAGTCGAGCTCTGAAGGAGGCCGAAGTAATGGCTATCTCCATCATTTCCTCCTACCTTAGGATCGGCGACTCCAAGATGAGCCCGACCGAAATGGGTATCTGCAAAGTGGTTGACATTTTTCTGAAGCACAGCAAGAACTGGTCGCAGAGGATCCTCCCCGGCGGCCTTGCCGACTATCAGAAGTTCTCCGAAAACGTTTCGGAAATAAGTCAGAACGATGTCTCTTGGACATCGCTGTGCGTTTTGTTTGGCGTGGCCGTGAACTGTGCGGTTCAGTCTGAAAATCCTGACGTCAGCCTGGCCATCAAATACGCCTCCTATGTGAGAGTATACCTGAGCACCAACGTGCAAATTCTTAACTTCATCATCCAGGAAGGCGGATGGGTAAGTCATTTCACGGCATTTAAGCATGGGGGGATATTAGGAGAAACGGTCCTTAAACTGTTTTTTTAAATAATGATTTTAGTTGTGGTATTCAATCCCACGTTAAGCTTTATACAAGAAATGCAAGGGAGCCAGAAAAAAAAACTTAGTACCTCAGCCAGGACTCGAACCGTGGTCTCCTGCTTTCCGGGCAAGTATGCTGACCCCTGCACTATAGAGATTATCTAGCCTGCCTCGGTTGTGCAGTGGTCAGCATACTTGCCCGGAAAGCAGGAGACCACGGTCGAGTCCTGGCTGAGGTAGGAAGATTTTTTTTTCTGGCTTCCTTGCATTTCTTGTAAAAAAAAAGTTTAACGTGGTATTGAATACCACAACTAAAATCATTATTTAAAAAAATAAATAAAGGAGACGGACTCGGAGTGAAGTGCGGGGAGCTATAGAGATTATTTAGCCTGCCACGTGTTGTGATCAGCATACTTGGGTTCGAGTCCCGGCTGAGGTAGTTTACTTGCTCCCTTACACTTCTTGTATAAAGGTACTTTTTCTTATTTACCGTTTCTCCTTCCGGGTTGGACAGTGTCAAATTGTTGATATTTGCCGAGCTTTCGCACATCATGTGATGGCTTCTTCAGGGCTGAAAAGAGAATGAAAATGTGTTTTAGTTATAATATTACTTTCAAATTTAAATGTATGATGCATAATCAATGTAATTTAATTTATAAATCATATCAATGATCGACGAAATCTCCTATAAAATTATTTGAAATTTTTAGGAGAAGTATCCTTTCACTACAGCCTGCATTAAATGAAAATGAATAGATTATTCCATTTTAATGTATCTTATAATACTGATTTGTAATTTCTAAATATCATAATTTAGAAGAACAATACACAATACCCGAGTGACTTCAAAACAAGATTAGGTCTTACTACGGAAAACTAGTCATAAAAGCGTCATAAAAATATTAAGACAATTTAATTTTAATATCCTAAATCTTGGAGAGGACCCTGAAGAAGCCATCACATGATGTGCGAAAGCTCGGCAAATAACACCAATTTGACACGGTCCAACCAGGAAGAAGAAACGGTAAATACTTCTGACGACCGTCGAAGCCTACGTAAACATCTGACCAAAGGTACTTTTTCTTGTTTGTTAATGTCATGATGACGCGAGTCGGCTCACCCCTATGATGCTTTTTATTTATCGTTTTACCCTCGGAGAACCCACCCCCTTTGAGTATTTGGGCTGATAACTGGGAATCCACAATGACAGGTAAACAAATATATAAAAATAAACAGTCGAAAGGCAATGCTCCACAGTAATCTGACTTAATGTGACGTATGACGTACGATATTATCGCTAAGAAAATTTAATTTCAAAAATCATTATTATTGATTTAAAATCAAAGATTATATTTGGCCTCTTTAAAATTTTTTACTAACATGGATCAGATAGGGTCAGTAGTAAAATTGTGGTAAACCATCCCGAGAAAGACTTGTTAAAGTAAAATTATAAGTGATTGAAGATGTTTGAAATAAGTCTGGATAAGTCTTTATCACATGCTCTAACAGGAGCGCTGCCTAGCGTTTAACTTAGGAACTAAAGATTAATATTAGTTTCTAGTATTGTTTACTATATCATATATCATTAGCTTTATTTTCTTTATTTTATATATATATATATATATATATATATATATATATATGTATATATATATGAAAATACTAAACATTATCACTCTTTAAAGTTCATCATTCAATCTTTATTTTCGTGAAATAATTGCATAACTATAATAACATACGATACATAACTGAATAGTATAATGAAATTTATTTAGTATCAATTTGATTAAGTATTAATTCTGCAAAAGTATTAAGGATAGTGTCACATAGATAGTTACAGACAGCAATAGGCAGTTTTAGATCTTCTTTAGAAAAAAAAAAAATTGCATTTTTAATATTTGTTTAACAATTCTTGTGGTAGTTGAAGTGAGTTTATTTTCAATATCCTGGTCATCG